>JBBMEG010000020.1:1950955-2005338 GCA_037832605.1 Cyclanthera cordifolia | reverse complement strand
CAAGGTGTGTTTGGGAAATAACCATCACTGTGAGATTAAGGGAGTAGGTTCAGTTCGGTTTAGGATGGATGACGGTTTGGAGGACGTCTCGCTATTATGTTGATTCGGCTTCCTCCTAGTATAAACTTGGAAATCTAGACTATGCGGTAATACTCCCCCTAAGGGAGAAACTGGTTCGACACGGCTGGAACCAACCACTTCAGGATGAACAACCTCAGGATGAACAACAGTGGGAATAGGAGCAACATCCCAAAAATTCTCATTTTCTTTTTCGTTTCCTTCACCAGTATTCTCCCCCTGAAGGGAACGGGAATAATATGGTTGACTTTCTAAGAAAGAGACATTCATACTTTCATAAACTTTACTGTTGACAGGATCGAAACAACGATATGCCTTCTTGTGGGAAACATAGCCAAGAAAAATGCACTTGACCGCCCGAGGGTCGAGTTTAGATTGTGAAGGACTAGACGTATGAACAAACACGGTACACCCAAAGACTCTAGCCGCTAGATCGGAAAATATTCGATTTGTAGGATAGCTACTTTTGAGGGTCTCTAAGGGTGTCTGAAAACCTAATACCTTAGTAGGCATTCTGTTTAAAAGGTATGTAGCTGTAAGAATAGCCTCACCCCACAAATATTGTGGTACACACATTGAAAACATAATAGCCCGAGAGACTTCTAATAGGTGTCTGTTTTTCCTCTCAGCAACACCGTTCTGTTGAGGGGTGTTCCTACACGTAGACTGGTGACAAATGCCCTTACTACATAAGAACTCGCTCAGGTGATGATTGAAATATTCAGTTCCGTTATCAGAACGAAGGATACTAATCTTAGTTCCAAATTGGTTCTCAACCATGTTATAGAACCGAATGAACACGTTCCTAACATCAGATTTGTTTTGGAGCAGATAAACCCAGGTTATACGGGTATGGTCATCAATAAAAGTGACAAACCATCGTTTTCCACTCTGGGTTAAAACCCTAGAGGGCCCCCAGACATCACTATGGATTAAGTAAAATGGAGCGAAAGCTTTATATTTTTGACTTAAGTACGGGGAACGATGAGTTTTTGCAAAAGAACAATGTTCACAAAAGAAAGTTGAGCAATCAATTCCTATAAACAAATCTGGAAACAAATGTTTTAAATAATAAAAACTAGGGTGACCTAACCTATAGTGCCACAACATGATAGTTTTCCTAACAGAAATAGAACTAATACTATGATAACCCTGACTATCCCTATAACTAGTCGAATCCTCTTCAAAATAATAGAGCCCGTCGATCATCCTAGCATGCCCAATCATCTTCTCCGACTCCTGGTCCTGGAAAAAACAAAATGAATCACAGAAGATAACGCGACAATTAGAATCTTTAGAAAGTTTTCTGACTGATAGTAAATTGCAGGCTAATTTGGGAACATGTAGAACATTTTGTAGAGTAATTTGAGAGGACAACGCGATAACACCTTTCCCATAGATGGGGGAATAACTACCATCCGCTATTCTAATTTTATCATAATATAACGGTGAATACGATTGGAATAGTTTCGAGGAATTAGACATATGATCCGATGCTCCTGAATCTATGATCCAAGGAGTAGAATTGAAGCAAGAGAAAGCATGAGAGTAATCACCTGTTTGCGCCAACGAAACACTAGGATTACCAGACGAAGAAGTGTCCTTTAGCAGCTTCAGGATTTGATCCACTTGCTCTTTACTGAAGATATTCGAGTCTGCAGCATTTGCACTCGACTAGTGTGGACGAGTATTTCTATCTCCCTGCCTCCCGGTCTTTTGATATCCCGGTTTTCCATGGAGTTTCCAGCACGTCTCCCGAGTATGACGTGGTCTATTGCAGTAATCACACCAGACACGGGGTCTGGTAGCTTGATCAGACGTTTTAGGAGTTGTCCTGATCATCGTCGCCTCTGCCACCAAGGCTGAACTTTCCACCGAGTCAACAGTCTTCTTTCCAATCATTACATGTCGCCGACTTTCTTCCCTGCGAACTTCTGAAAAAACTTCATTAATAGTAAGGAGATCAATTTTACCTAAAATCCTGCCTCTGACTTCATCAAACTCAACATTGAGACCTGCCAGGAATTTGTAGATTCAACCATTTGCAATAAGCTTCTGATAATGTTTCTGATCTTCAACGGATTTCCATTCATAATCTTCAAACAGATCAAGGTCCTGCCAGATTCTTTTTAGAGCATGTAAGTACTGGGTTACAGAATCACCCCCCTGTTTTATATCACCTAACTTTAGGCTTAGCTCAAAGACATGTGACTGATTTTCAAGGTCAGAGTACATCTCTGTGACACTCTCTCATAGCTCCTTGGCTGTTTTAAAACACAAATAGTTGCTGCTAATATCTTCCGTCATTGAATTCACGACCCACTTCATAACCATGGCATTCTCTGAATCCCATATGAAGAAAGCCGAATCATCCTTCGGTGGAGCTACCTTAGCTCCAGTCAAATACCCAATCTTGCCCTGACCTCGAATAAACATCCAAACACTTTGTGACCAACGAAGAAAATTTTCACCGTTCAGTCAAATGGACGTTATTTGAACTGTCAGGTTATTCGCGGGTAACTTAACTGCTGGACTTTTCTCCTCTGCCATAACTATTATTCAAAAAAAACAAACAGATTACTTTCTCTGCTGGAATCGCGAATCAAAGAAAACTCGAGACAGAAATCACGAGACAGAATCGAAGACGAACTGCGAGCTGAAGGCTGAAGACTGAATCGAAGACGAAGGCGCTTATTGCAGATGCAGATGCAGATGAAGACGAAGCCGCAGGACTGGAATCGTGAGACAGAAATCGCGAGCTCGAGGCGACGCGGGCTGGAATCGCGAGATGGAATCGCGAGATCGACACAGGCTGGATTCAGCGAAGTTGACGATGCAGGTTGGAGGCGACGACGACTGGAATCGGCGCAGTTGGACCGGTGCAGCAGACTAGGGTTAGGGTTTTGCTAGCTAAACAGGAAGGTCACTGTAGCTGCTAGGGTTTTTTATTAGGGTTTTGTTTTTTATTAGGGTTTTGGCTCTGATACCATGTAGAAACTTAGGGGAGAAATTAATTTACTTTATTTCTCACACACAATAATGATACAATCAAATGTGATTTAAATAGAAAAGCTTTCCTAACTAAAATAGGAGAAAAATATAATAAGTTATAATGCTCCTTATTATATTTACAAGATAATTAAATAATCTTAAATAATCTTAATATAACCAACAGTTTGATTATTATCAGTGTTTAAACACTTTTTCCCCTTTACTTTGAGATTGAGTAAAGAACACAAGCGAGAGATTAACAGCCAACCTAAATATAAAACTCTGATGATTTTCTAATTGACTTGAGTTGAAGGAAAAAATATAGACAATCAAGTAGCACAACCAATTGACATATTACAGCATAATCCACTCTAATCTAGCAAAGCTCTTCTACAAGCTACAGAAAATGTGCTAGGAAAACTTTAAATGGTTCACTGTGGCTATAATGACATTGACACTCAACCCAAAAAAAAATCAGTAAATAACTTTGATAGGACCTAAATTATAATAAGCTACGATTGAATACCTTCTTGGGCACACTGTTAATGGACATTTGCCGATCTAATAGTTTTCTTGCTGCAGTTGCATTCTCAGGAGTTCCATAACTTACTCTCCGACCTTCATTTTCAAACTGATCAATTGAAAGTTGCCTAACCATGCCACCTAGCACTCCACCAGTCTCAGCAGCAACAACCACCTAATAAGGCAAGGTGTTAAAACATATAGTACGGTATTTTCAGATCAATGCCACTTTATAAACAAAAAAAGATAGCCTAGTATCCGTAATAATTGAAAAATCTACTAACAGCTCTATGATGTAGCCTAACTCCAGCAGGAGCAATGCTATTTGATCCAGTAGAATCAGGCTTTATCAAGCTAGAAATCTGTTTCCCACTTGGAGTAGCCTCAGCCCCTCGATCCCTGTCAGGAAGTTCAACTTCCCCATTGACTTGCCTCGCCTTGGCTGCAGCAAATGTAGCACTGATAGCCTCTGCTTCTGCCGCTGCTGCCTCGACCAAATATTCAACACCTTTACTCATTTGCCTACAACAGTATATTGTACGTTCAGTTCCAGGATTCTGAGTAAATACATTTCAATACAAGTTGAGGATTGAGAATCTAGTCAAGAGAAAGTTAACTAACCGTTGGCCTTGAAGCATTGCATTTTCAGTACTTATATCAGTGCACATGTCACCGTTTACAGGAGGCGCAACAGGATTTCCCAGCACCACTGAACCATCAGGAGCAGATTCTGGTATCGTCTGTCTAATTCTTTCATCAGTGAACCCATACCTGGATGGTAACCGCCCAGATGCAGCAGCTGCTGCTGCAGCATGTGAAGCTGCACTAGTTGTCTCCGCAGCAGCAAGATCTTCAGCAACTAGAAGGTCGTCTATTAAAACACCTGTGATATAAGAGTTACCATGCCATGTATTAAGAATTCTGAGGTCAACCTCTGTGAAATCTCATGCACTAAATACCATCGGTATACCAAGTCCAGACACTCTGAAATCTACTGTTTATATGAACAAATCATTGACAAGAATTTTTTATTTTTCGTATATCCGTGAGTACTCAGACATGTTAAAATGATACACAATTTGTTAACATACTCCTAACAGTTGCTACAAACACTAGAATCGCAATGTCATCTCAGCATCATTGGATCGCATAAGTCATCTCAATTCTCAGCATCATTGGATATGCCATAAGTGAACTCATAAGATATCACCCATTAGACTCACGGTCACACCAAATCTATTCTTGCCGCTATGTTATTATGATCCACTTACTGTGTTGGTAATTAATCCTAACGATTAAATGCACAACTAGAAAAATAATTGAACTAAGGTTCCATATACATAAAATTAAAAACACTGAAGTTTGAGTCAGGAGACATCTAGATTTCTGATAGCATGTTTTGCCTCACTGCAATATGGTTAAGTTTCTTTTCATGTTTAATAGAAGTCAGCCTATTGGAAGTATTCTCTTTTTTTCTATAACCGGGAGCTTTGCCCAACCACATACCTGAGGACACTTGCGCTCATCCCAAGGTCCAATCCTGGGAAACAACAAAAGATTTTACAATTAAGCTCACTCGTGAGTTTCGAATTGGAACCTCCAAGGGAGCAAACCAAGTAGACCCCAAGTCTGTACCAACAAAGTTGCCCCTTGAGACAGAAGTATTCTACTTATCAGAAAATAAAGGATGTGTAAAATTTTCATTTACGGTAACAAACTTTGTAGGAGGAAAGTGAAGTTTATAAATAATTTTGGTGCCTTGGGTAATCCAATTCTATCTTTATTTAAAACTAACAGAGTAAAGGTGTATTCCCCAAAGGTTGCAAGACTACAATGATAGTTTCGTGAATTTCGTCATATCTTCCCTGGTTACATCATTTATCTTTCTATGAAAACCCTTCTTTAACATCAATCTGAAAGAAAAGGAAAACTTGTAACCCAAGTGGATAAATAAAAGATCTTATGGCTCACCACCGCGTAAACCACCATAAATGAAAATTAGGTCACCCACAGCAGCAGCAGCATGCCTGCAACGCCTAGTTAATTCTACAGAAGCATCGCCACCTGCAGCATCAGCACTATATCTCCCTGTTCTTGGAGAGGTAACAACAGACTTTATGTCACACCAGACGCCTGCTGCAGTATCCAACACTGTAGATAAAATAAAATGAGAAATTTGTAAGATGTCCCAGGGCAACAGATCCTAGGATTATAAGGTACATACTCACAAGTAAACGTGTTTTTAAGATTTAATAATAAAACAAGTAAACGTGTTTTTTATAATCAGATATCGAGATTTCGCCACCACTACATACCCAAGGGCACCTGCGCCCGACCGTCCCAAGGCCTATGGGAGACAAGGAATTTTACAATTAAACTCACTTGTGTATTTCAAACTTGACACTCTAAGTGGATGTTTGGATTGAGATTTTAAGAGAATTTAGAATTAGTATTTAGAATGAGGGTTTATTTTGAATATTTATTAGTAATGATTGCCGTCAAAAGCTTGTTTGGATGTGCCAAAAGAGCAGTAGTTCAACGGCATCTGTTTACACCCAACGACCATGAGATCACGGGTTCGAATCCCCCATCCCAATTGTTTTAATTTCAAAAAAAAAAAACTCGTTTGGATGTAATTTTTAAAAGTATTTAGAATGATAAATTATTTTGAGAATTTAGAAGTAACGATTATTGTCAAAAGCTTATTTGGATGTAGTTTTTAAGAGTATTTAGAATTATTATTTAGAATGAGGATTTATTCTGAGTATTTAGAAATAATGATTGCAGTCAAAAGCTCATTTAGATGTAGCTTTTTTAGGAGTATTTAGTAAATACGAATTTGAAATACTCTTTAAAAACTACTACCAAACGTCCCCTAAGGGAGCATACCACAGGAATGCCAAGCCTCTACCAACAAGGAGAGCCCTTGGAGACACAAGTAACTGAGTTAACATAGAGAAAAAAGAAACAACAGTATAGAAATCAATGGTAACACAATTTAAATAGAGCATAAACTTTTTTTAAGTCAACATTAACCAGATTCCGTTAAAATCTACGGAAATGGAAGATGCTCAACATTAACATCAAAGCTGAGCAGAAAAATGGCTTAAGAAATGAAGAAACTCTCCACGGAACAACATCCTTGACAGATTCAACTACAGTATCCCTTTCAGCCCCCCATTGGGTAAACATTCCTTGGACCAAAAGCTTACTTGAACACAACCAGAAAAGAGCTCACTTGGAAAAATACCATCATACCCGTCCTTTGAAAATTATGGAAGGGTGAAACAGTAGAGTATTCTTTATGTATCCATATATATAAGAAACCAAACCCGGTTATTGATAGTGAAAGTACAATATGCCTATGGAAACTATTGGTGTAAATGGTTCAGTTCTGCTCAATTTGAGGGTCAAACTGGAACTGAAATCCTCTATAAACTTAACTAAACCCCTCTGAACCGATAAATTGACAATTTGGGCAAATTGCAATTGGAAGAACAAATTTGCTTAAATATACAATATAAAGGTGAAACTAGGTCTGGAACACAGAACTTCAAGGTAAGTTGTTGAGGGTCGCAGCTGCACTACATTTTTATTGATTTCTTATATGATTATTATTATTATTACATATTTATTATTATATATCCATACTTACATACTAAGAAGCAAGGTGTCTGGTGTGACAGGGAGACACCATTATTTAAAAATATAGGAGATCGATACGTCGGGGACATGCTATTTACTATCACTTTTTATGATATACTATTATAATATCAAATCCAAAATATTTTAGTTTCTTACTAATTATGAAAAATATTCAAATAACGATGAACATGAAAATTGAATTAGCGCTTCATGTAAAAGGTGCACGCCATCAGGTGATTAATTTAATTGTAAAAATAAAAGTTTTGCTGACTCTAAACGTAAGAACTATTGCGTTTATGGTTTTTTGTTCTTTATTTCAAAAAATAAAATTTGATAACCCTTAAAGTTCGTTTAAAAATATTCTCACTCCTACTATGCTATCTCTTCTTTATGAATGTTCTTATATAGCATCTCACAAAAAAAAACACGCACACTTTTTTTATGCCATGTGCCTATGGTCAGGAGTAGACTATTACGTCTTTGTCAACTTGACCTTTAAAAAACAATGTATGTGATTCTAAATCATTCAAAACTAAAACCAAACAGCTAGTATTCAGTTATCCTTATTTCAAACCAAAACTATCCAATAAAATCTGTTCCAACCTAAACAATGTTGTTTTCGGTTGGTTTAGGCAGTTTTTCGGTTTTCATTTTTCCTTGCATCCCTAGATGGAACAAGCTCTCACATTAGAAATGAGAAACCCTTACCCCCGACCTAACTCCGCAACCAATTGGACAACCAACATATTTTCAACCAATCCATTTCCTCATCTATCATAACTAAGATTCTCAAATGTTAAACCTAATGGTAAGACACAAGAAGGTCTTGGAGAACCAAAAGGCTAAGGATTCCATCCATGATTGATCTACCTAAGAATTAGTGTCCTATAGGTTTCCTTGATACTCAAATGTTCGTTAGAATAGTTGAGGTGGCCCAAACACTAAGAGATACCAAAAGAAATTTGTGAGGCCCCCAACTTGGCAAACATATATTAGAAAAGGGAAATCAGCCAAGTCAGTGTTAGCAAGGCCCAAAACGAAATGATAGTGGCAGAAAAAGAGCCAACGTCTCCACTAGTTTGTACATATGTACGAAGGGGCAAGCGAGGCAAAAGTAAGGAGGGGGCATCGAGGGATGAAGCAGGGGGAAGTGGAGAATGATCTGGAGGTCTCGAGTCTATCAGAGAGAAGGAGTATATAAGCTCCAAATTAGCAATCGAGAAGGCAAGCAGAATTTTTAGGAACTTGGAGGAGAGCGACCAGCCCTCTCGAATGGCTGGATGGTCCATTGTAGTTTTTCCTAATTCATTTTGTTAATCCTTAGTTCTAAGAGTCTGTAGCGAATGCTATTTACTAAATAAAGTCTCTCTATTATATTATCCTTAGTTCTTTAATGCAATGGAATTACAAATTCACATACTTCTATCCATTACTATAAACCAGCAACTAAAGACTAATTGGTGGGCACCTTTGACAAACATTGAATTTCTGCCCTCCGAAGACTTTTGAATGGCCTAAAGTGCGCATGTTGGCTGGCTGTTTCAGTTTGAAGCTTTCTGATGGTTTCTGTTTTGAGCTGATTGAAAGAATCTTTAGAGTAGCACATTTTATCTTTGTCAGCTTGATAGATATTGTTGTTTTTCTTTCACATTTCTTTTGTGGTTGTTCTTGTATTCATCTTTAAGTGTTCAGTGTTCACTCCCTTATTTCATTCATTAATGAAATTGTTTCTTATTCCATAAAAACAATCATCTACATCTCCAAAAAAATGAGTAACTAAGAAAAAATATTCACACGTGATCAAATGAAGATGAAGAAACGATGACACAAGTACAACTACTCATGAAGTTTGGCCTTCCAACTTAGAGCCCTTTGCCAAGTAGACCCAACATAGGTTGAACTTTTGCATAAATTCAACAATAATTGGAGATGGCGGAACCCAACATAGATTGATCAATAAAGGAGATTCAAGCTAACATATTTTTCTAACAACCTCGCTACGAAAAGGAATGAAAGATAGCTCATACTTTTTTTAGAATAAGTGACAATTCATTGATTAATGAAAGATGATCATCTTAATGCTACTCTTTTGTACCTGCCACACTTGACGAGTCTTCTACCATGCGCCCACCACCAAGGGCGCCTCCTGATACATGGAGTCGTGCATTGACAAATACCTAAAACAAGAGGAAGTGCAGAAAGTGAATTTTAATAGTAAAGATTGAGCGAGAGCAGGCTGAAGAATAAAAATGTACACACAGCAGCATGCTGATATCTAGGAGATGGTGAGACACCAGGAGCAATTGCCCATTCCCAACGACCATCTCTGTGTTTAGCAAGTCCATATGCACTGGCCAACGGCTGCAAGAAATGGAGACAGGAAGTAAGAAGAATATTAAACATGCTGAACATAAGTTTAATATTTTAAAAATAAAATAGCTTTAGTAAACTTCTTTCTTTGGAAAACCAAATAAACAAATGTCGCGTACGAATTCCTTGCAATGATACAAGTCTTCCAAGTCACCTAGAGCCTAGAATACATGGAAGCATCGTATGTCAAAGCAAATGTAACTCTGAGGTTGTGCTGCTGAACTATTTTATCCATTTCTGATGGCATCTAACTAGCGAGTCAAAACTATTTTAATATATCCATGGGTATTTGTCACATCTTATGCATGCCTCAATTCTATTAATGAAATAAAATGTAACTTCAGCTCGAAAGCGAAAAAATCGGATTAACAAAATTGTCTCTAGGTATGGTGTCAGCCTTACTAGTGCATTAGCTATAGAATCTGAGTTTTTGGATTTCTTCGCAAAGCGATTCACAAAAGATGTCAATCCGAGGTTTCTGCCAAATAATGTCGATTGGTCCCCTATTCATTTGAATCAAGCTAATTGACTTAAAAGTGCTTTCACCGAGGAAGAGGATTATCTTGCAATTTTTGCTCTAGGCACTTCAAAGTCCACAGGTCCTAACGGATTCACCTTAGAATTTATTGAATTTTATGGGAAACTTTTAAAGCTGATTTCATGGTAGTGATTAGAAATTTCTTTGTCTCCAGTCTATGAATGAAAACTATATCTGTTTAATATACAAGAAAATGGATATGAAGTCTGTAACTGATTTTAGACCAATTTGTCTTACCTCAGTTGCTTATAAACTAACAGCTCATGTTCTTTCGAACAGATTGACATTAGTGTTGTCTTCACAGTCTCACAAAATCAGCTTTCTTTTGTTGCAAATCGCAAGATTATAGATGCATCTTTGATGTCAAACGATTAGTCTTTACAAAGTATAGAAAGGGTGGTTTTGAAGCTTGAGTTGAGAAGGCTTTAATACAGTAGATTGGGATTTTCTTGTAACAGCCCGAGATTTTAGAAATTGAAGAACAATAAAATTATTTGTTTATTTCAGGAAATTCAAGGAATTACGGACAAAATTGCCCTTTGGAATTATTATTTGACTTCAGGGAACAGGGGCAAAAAGGTAAATTCAAGAAATTCGGGTCAAAAGTGGAGTTTTGGTCAACAGGGGTATTTTAGTAATTTTTTCCACAAAAAGACAAAATAGGAAAAGGATAAGGATTAATCATTGGGCTATAAATACCCAATGATTGGCCCTAATCATTCGCCAATCATCGCCGTCAGAACACAATTCTCGAGGAGCCGCCGGCGTTGATCTCCTTGCAAAGCCGCCGCCGTAGTTTGAGTCGCCATTCCGAAAGCACCACTGGATTCGCCCCTGCAGCCGAGGAGACGCCACCATTGGCCGCGCCAGCCTGCGTCAGCGCCGCCCGCGTCAACCAACCAGCGCCTGCCGTTTCGCCAGCCAACCAAATGTTGTCGTTCGTGTGCGCCAATCAGAGCCCACCTTTTCATAGCTTCGGATTAGAGAGGCTGAGCTGAGCATGTCGCGCCTCCTGAAGCTGCTTTGCAGCCAGTCCAAGCCTGCGTCGTCCTCCGAGCCTACAGTGACGCGCCTGAAGCAGCCTTCTAGCCAGATCCCACGCGTCGACGACTGGATCCCACGTGCAGCCGCCGGATCCTACGCGCCACCGCCGGATCCCATGTCTCCAGTGATAGGAAAAATCCCAACCTCCGTCCCCAATGTAAATCCCGTGTCCCGAGTCCATTTTTAAGGCTTTCAAGACTTGATTCTCCCTCCTTTGTGCTGTATTCCGCTGTTAGGTGAAGATCTTTTTGGGCATTCGTTATTCGAGTTCCAAGGGTCGTTTCGAGCAGTTTTCGGTCAAGGTAAGGGACTGTTTCCCTAGTATAGGGTCGTTGTGGGTATTCTTGAGCATGTATCTAGTTAGTCAAGCATTGATTTACGTGTTTTACTATAAATGTTTGTTCTGAAGCTTTAGGATGCCTTATATGTTATATTTAGTTCGTTTTAGCATGATTTCTGAATCGTTTACGTTTGTTGTTGCTTCCTGTGTTAATCAAGTTTATTCGGCATGTTTAGTTCTGAGATTATTGTTGTGTTGTGCCAAGGATTGATTTCTTTAGATTTAGGTTGTCTCATTTGTTAGGATTCGAGATCTTCGTTTTGAATGCTACTTGTTCCGACTATTAAGATAGTTCTTGCGTGTCTAGTTGTGAGTTTTACTCTGATAGGTTTGTGTTGATTGTTTCGAAGGGGGCCGAGCTTGCTTACCGAGTACTATGTTCTGAGTAGGAGTTCCAAAGGGAACCAATGAGATTATTCGAGTTAAAGGTCCCAAGGGGGGCAAAATTTTATAGAGCACGAGCTACGGTTAGGTCAGACATGTCTTGATCGTTAGACTCGGTAGGGGATTAGTTCAAGTGTCAGGCGGTGAGGAAGATATTCCTACTTCGCAGTAGTGTTAGGAAACGGAGGGTCACCCGATTACCCATACCTACCCAGAGTTCGCTTGACTTTTCCCAGGTTCCGTGCTAGGAGTGTGAGTCGGGAGATATCCCATTTGCGGAGGGTCCTTGATCTACCCTTTTGCGCGAGTGTTCGAAGTCTAGCGGCAACCATATTGTTTTGGCTCGCCGAGGTGCTCTCACACTAGTATAGGTTACCAAGTTTAAAGATAGAGATTTGTGATAAAAATAAAGATCGAGTTAATGAAAAAGCTATGAGTTTCATTGTTGAGATAAAGATTGAGTTAGAATTAAAGTTTAAGACATTTATGTAATCACGTTACTTTGTGTTTCTCTAATTATTATGTGTTCTTGTTAGATCCCGAGCTGGGATCCCTTACTGAGTTTTCCCGAACTCACCCTTTCATTGTGGAATCCTTCCAGGTACTTATAGGTGAACCGGGACGGCTGAGCTGAAGTTGAAGTACCATGGGCAAGCCTCATTAGGGTTTTTAATTTATAGTTTCATTTACCATTTAAAACATGAACCTGGTTTTGAGACATGTTTAGTATAGGTTTTCATATTACTTTATTGTTTTTCGAGTAACCCTAAACTCTGTTTATGTTTTATTAAAGTTATTTCATTAAATGCAATATTATTTAGCATGTCTCTGCGAGTTTATTAAATGTTTATTCATACATAAGAGGTTAAGGCCCCCGGGTTTGACACCGTGTTGGGTCAGGTCCTTACATTTCTTGATGTTGTTCTTCAAGAAAAAGGTTTTGGCCTGTCGACCCTTCAGAATTCACCGTAAAGTTTGGTGAGGATTGTTGATCCACATTTAAAGAATATTTATTCTGCCATTTGGAAGACAGCTTATCCTAAGAAGATAAAACTTTTCTTGTGGGAGCTTAGTCTGGGTGCAGTTAATACTTATAATCGTATATTTGTATGCAACGTCGTATGCTTTTTATGGCTTTGTCTACTTCTTGGTGTTCTATGTGTCAATCAAGCTAGGAATCAGTGGATCATTTGTTTGTTCAGAACTATTTTATGGACACATTTGGATGGTCCATGTGTTGCCTTTAAACATTTTTTATTCATTATCTTTGGTCCTGGTGGGCACCCCTTTTAATTGGCTGAGGAAACTTATATGGCTGGCTTTAGTTGGAGCTTTGCTTTGGAATTTTCGGCCGGAGAAAAGAATTTTCAAGGATGTATTTAACAATTTTGATCGCATGGTGAAACTAGTTCTTTCATCTATTTATTTTTTATGCAAGAGTATCTAACCTTTAATTTTTTTTTTTTTTAGTTTCTTTATTTCAAATTGGAGGTCTTATCTGACTAAATTTGCCCTCGGGATTATCCCCTTTATTTTCATTTATCAATGAAATGTTTCTTCATCTAAAAAAAGAAATAAAACGTAAATTATAGATATCAAGAAATATTTTTGGTAAAAAAATAAATGCTTTTCAGGATATCACGATCTAGTGATGTATGCATGCTGATTCATTACGTTAAGCTTCACATGTTAATATCTAGTCATATTTAGTAAGTATTTATCTTCAATGAAAAAATACTTATCTTTGATATGTTTTTACCAGAGTTCTGAGTAATTTGGGATTTTTGATCGTATGATAGGTATGGAAGCTCTTATCTATTTTACATACTGACTATGCTCACTTGTTCCTTTTATTTTTAGGTTAGTCTTCTCTTGGCTCATCATATAACAGGAATTACTTCCTGTAGGAAATGTGATATAACCTAAAATATCAATTTCAACCACTCACCCACACGAAAAGTTATAGCAAATTCTATCTCAAAAATCAATATTCAACTTTTAATCCGCAACTCCATTATAAGAGAAGAGCAATAACACAGTAACAAGTGGTAAGGATCTACTGAAATCAGAACGAAACGAGTAAAAGGATATCTCAAATTTAGCCATTTAACATAGACAAGCGCCATGCAACAACGACTTTTTAACTCACCACACTATTAGCGTCTCTCCCTCCACATAGCAGAAGAAGACCATCAGATCGCGCACTAGCAGTTGCATACCTAGTGATATTTAGTGTGTCACATAATGGCCAAAACTCATAATATTTGGGAAAAATAGGGAAATGGACAAAAAGTACAAGTGAAATCCAACAAGGTGTAGTCAAAGCTAATGTAACAAAGTGAGAGATTCAGTTGGCATGTCATAATTGATTGTGTTATCACTTATCATAGTTCTCAAACAAAGTAAGAATGATGCATTCACAACTCAATGTTCCAAAACAGCCGTAGAGCCTTTCATGCTTCCTAAGAAGAGGATAAAAAAAATAATTCAACAAGCAAAAGGATACAAAATCACACAAGGATAATAATATATCAACTTCATATCATATACCAAGTACAAACACACATCACACACACTGACAAACTCAGGTAAGAGGTTCCACACGTAACAACAAATAGAAGTAGAAATGATGGTAAACACGCATCAAAGTAAGACAGACCATAAAAGAAGCCAAGAGGAAGGAAATAATACATGCACGGAGGTGGACCCTCCCCTTCTGGTTCCAATTTGCGCCATTCATAAGGTTTAGCAGCAGTGTCTAGTGCCCACACATCAGCCAAAGGCCGCTTTCCTAAAACACAGACAAAATTGTATATTGTGCAAAATGAGGGAAAAAAGACACTTCCTAAAAAATCAACCATTGGTTGCATTACATGAACATAATAAAAAAATTACGAAAGTTTGACTCACCATCATTACCACCAATTGCCATGAGGTACCTCTGCCCAACTAGAGCCATTACATGTCCATAGCGTGGTCCTGGACCAGGGCCTTGTACAATTACTCTATAGAAAAATAGTCATTTGTTGCATATCATATTAATATCCAAAGATGAAAAAAGTGCATCGTCAAAGTTTAACCTATGCCATCGTGGGCGCTGTTGTGTAAGGTCAAGAACGTGAAGATCTTCAGCAGACAAACCAGCTGGGCCAATTCCACCCTGCATCAGAAGTCAGAACAATGGTAAGAAACGCATAATGAAGAATAACAGAGCCATGACCACATAAGTTGTGAAAACTTAAATAAAAAAATTCACAATGCTGACCTGAATGACTACCATAGTTCCCACAGCAGTAGCCACATGTGCAGCCCTTGGTGTAGGTGGTTCTCCAAGTGGAGTAATTCTGCAAGATATTCAATGAGGAAATGTTAAATGAGGATAAGGGTGACAGAGGAATAAAGAGAAAATCCAGACGACTTACCTGGACCATTTGTTAGTTAAAACATCATAACAATGCACATCAGCTGTGGCACCTGCAAGCCCTGCAACACAGGAAATACAAAAAAAGCATAGTTTGCAGCATTAAACATTAACAACTTTCAGGTCCAAAAACCATGAGCACAAACGTTCTACATTAGCCCCACGAGATCAAACTGCAGCTTACAGAACTGAAGGGGAACTAAAGCTATTTGCTCAACTGTCATGATTTATTATACCAAAAAAAAGTTTGAATATCTTGAGTTGTACATTATCAAAAATTGAATTCTTTGGCAATAAGATTTGCATACTTGCACCATATACTAGTTCCATATGATTAAAGTAATTATCAGAGATATAGACAACAAAATGCTGGCCATAAATAGAAAGAAACAACTTAAGTGCAACATGCACGATTGTATTAGAAGAAAGAGACACAAAATGTCAGCATTGGTCAATTTTTGACGTAAAATGAGGCAGCATTAGATTTTGTCGACTCTGTTTAAAACCTTAAACCTAGGGAAATAACATGATACACCTAGCAGTGAAAAATGACAAGCTCTGCTCATTATGTATACTACAAATTTGCTCAGTAAAAAATGACAAGCTCTGCTCCTTATGTATACTACAAATTTGCTAGCACAAATCAGTTGCACGGCTAAGTTCAATAAGATCTCAAAGAACCACCACTAAGTTGCATAGAAGCTTTTTTATATCCGTGAATGTCATGGCCAGAGCTTGTCTCCTCGTGATAAAATACACCAATAAATTATATCCAGTTGGGCATTATGAAACTAGGGTTTTAACAGAACAATAAAAAAGCAGCTACTCCCACCAACATTACCAGTACCCAGGAGAAATTTGAGCATAAAAGACCGTGATATAACACCTACTTCAAAAAGCTTATCATCGAACATAACTTGTACAATTGAAGACTGTAGTTAAGAAGGGAGGAAAAACGTACGGATTCCAGCACTTCCAGCTGATGATGGAGTTCCTGAGGCCGCAGAGTTGCCTTCCAGCGCAGTGGCGCCACCAAACAATATTAACCTCGGTCCGACGTATCCCGGAGTCCCGTCCTCGCCAACAGGCCCCACAGCGGTCAAGGTGTGGCCGCACCGGGGCCCCGCCCCGTCTTCCTTCTTTTCAATTATCGCGTTCACTACAGAGTACGCAGGCGCGAGCCTTGGCCCTACAACCGTGGTATGCTGCATCTGTTGCTGCTGAGGCGGAGTTCCATCGCCGGCTTGAGGCTGATCCCTATCTAATCCAGCAGCAGAAGAGGCAGTGGTGTGATTCTGCACCGCCGGATCGTGATCGGCGTCCGGAACCATCGACGAATCATCGTCCATTAATTCAGCTCTAGTATTGAAACCACAAACTTCGAGATCGGAGTTAAAGTTCCGACGAAATAGAGTTCCAAACAGGCATTTCGATTAGAAGTCCAATACCGGACTTTCCAAAGTAGAAGTCCGCAACACAACAATACCCGAAACCCTAGCAGAGATCCTCGGTTTCCCGAATCTAAGAAAGTGCTAAAAAGAAATTTCGAAACAAAAAATCCCAGCAGTAGAATGAAAAACTTCCTTTATCCAAAGGAAACACTTTCTCTTTGTGCCTTATTTCCCTCAAAAAGAAGCCTACCAATACGACACAATCTTCAGACCTCCATTAACGATCAAACCCACGTCAAAGTTTGAGGGTAAAAACTAAATTTAAAAACAAAAAACAAAAAACAAAAATAAATTTAAAAAAAAAAAAAAAAAGAAAGACCAGATATTAATATCCTCTTCTTGCTCTACGAAATCCCAATCTCTCTCTCTCTCTCTAAAAATGAAAGTTTTTTTTTTTGAGATGTGAATCTCTCTATCCTTTTCCTTTTCCTTTTCTTTTTCTTTTTCTTTTTTTTTTTTTTCTTCTCGTTTGAAGTTGACGAGCCGGTTAAATGTGTACGGATTATGTGTTCAGATCTAAGCTCTGGCGGCGCCATTAGCACAAGGTTCACCCACAATACCGGGGATATAGGTTGAGTAAAACTTTCGACACATGTATAGAAGTCATTACCACCCGTTTGTTTAGCTGTTTTATTAAATTATTAAAAATAAGTTTAAGTTTTTTTTTAATATTTGAGAAACCAATTTTTTTTTTTTTTTCATAAAATCATTCAAAATAACTAGCCCATTTTATTTATCCAAACATCTCATTACCTTTTACTATTTATGTGTGACACTAGGTACTACAAAAATTTAATTCATAAATAAATATACTATAAATAAAATTATTTATATGGCACCTGATGTGCCACATATGTAATAGGTAGGGTTTTCCTACACATCATATGTAGAGAAGTTTTACTCATATAAGTTTAACTAGGTGAACGATGATTATGGATTCTTATTTTCCAATTAGATGTTTGAGGGTATGTTTGAGTCATCTAAACACAAATATGAAGAATGAGAATGTGAATGTGAATGATTTTCGATGTTTGAATCACCGAGAATTATTCTCTTCATAATCACATTTTTCTAAAATTATTTGTTTATTCTTATCTTAATTACTTTTTATTCTTTACATGACAACTTTTCATTTTCTTCATAACTCTCATCATATCTATTGTTTTATTTTTCTCATTATCATTCATTTCATCTCGAATACAAACAATCATTCTTCCCATAATCATTCACTTTTCTTATTATCTCCCTAATTTTCATTCATTCATAATTATTCTCATTCTTCTTTTCACAAAAATACTATGGGGGGGAGTTGTTTGCCCACGAATTTGAAAAATGAGTAATTTTTACCTAGGTTTGGATAATAGGAAAAATATATATAGACATTTATTCATCTTCTTTAATATATCTTCTCCATATTCTTTCTTCGTGATTTTGTATGTTCACTTCTTATTTTCTCAACACCTTATCGTATACCATCATATCTTACACATATATCACGAACTTTGATTTATAGTGCAAATCTCTACTCACTAAGTTTCCTAATTAAAGTGTGAAACAAATTTACACATACGGCTCAAGAGTATATTGCTTGTGCAACTCCGATCTAGAGTGCAAATCTCTACTCACTAAGCTTCCTAATTAGAGTGTGAAACAAATTTACACATACGGCTCAAGAGTATATTGCTCGTGCGGCAACTGAAAACTAGCAGCATCACATCTTTCGACAAGAAAAGTGCCTCGAACCAAACTGGTGAAGGGTGATCTCGCTAACGATACACTGCTTTAGAGAATTTCACCTTAACCATTACCACTAGAGCAAACCGTTATAACATCACTCGCACTTGCCACACTCTCTTAGCCCCGATTATCACCATGCCTCCATGGTTATGAGAACATGTATACCAAGAGGTATTCACTCTTGATTGCACGTTCTGACACATTATTTCACTACTTAAACAATCAATCTCACACAAAGTTGTCGCACTATGACGCATACTACCATCATACAACCAATACCGACCTAAAAAACAAGCCTGATTCTTACTTTTCCAACTACCACTAAGAAGTATGAGGCTTGCTTATGATATAACTATTCCATTCATGATAGAGTCATACATCTTAATTTCATCGAACAGAGGCCGTTAGCATCAATCTCTCATCTGCACGTACATAGTTTATCAGATTCACGTTGGAGTAAAGCTTTTGATCTATACAATGTGCTATCAATATGTTCAAACAAATCCCCACTACAAACACACTAACTCACACTAGATAACATCATCATAATTAGAAGTAATTCTCTTCGCACTAATATTCTCATGCTTAAAATTATCATATACATAATATCAACATCATAACTATGAGCTAATCTCTTTACACACAAATCTCACATTTGAGCAATGTGTCTTGCAACCCACATGAGATAGCCTTACTAAAGCAACTGTAAAAGAACTCAAATAAAACAACTTTCAAGGTCTTACACTGAATTGGTAAAATCTTGATATAACTCACTTTTATCCACCTCATTTTTCAACAAATAAATCACATTACATCATTCAGTCGAAAAAGTATTCCCACACAATCATGCTTTGACTCATAATGCACCACTAAACCTGTTTAAACTCACATGTTAAACATTCGTGTATCGCTCAGGTACAATATATTATCTTCGACATAACAAGTGTGAATAAACTCTTAAACATGGGAAACTCAACTAACAACTCACCTTACACTCTCAAATGAGTGAAAGATAACTTGCAACTTACTCTACACCATCAAAAGAGTGAAAGATCATTAACAATTCACCCTACACTCTTAAAGAAGTGAACACGACTGACAACTCATCCTACACTCTTAAATGAGAAAAGCATGTCTAGAAACTCACTCTATGTACTCAAAGAAGTTAAACTATGTTAGGAAATCACCTTGCACTTTCAAAGAAATGACACATCATCAGCAACTCACATTCACTCGTATAAGAGTGAAGCACTGTAGCAACTCACTTTACATTTTCAAAGGTGTGACACATTGCTAGTAACTCTTTCTGCACGCTCAAACGAGTGAACCAACGCTAGCAACTCACCATACACTCTCAGCAATTCACCTTACACTCTCAATAGAGTGAAACATCACTAGCAACTCACACTACAGTCTCAATAGAGTGAGACACCCTAGCAACACACTACACTCTTACAAGCTTGAAAAGTCGCCAACAACTCATACGTCTCTTCAATAGATTACAAAGCACAACTAATAACTCACACATCACTCTAAAATTATGAAATATAACTAACTACTCACACTAATTTCTTGAATATTCATGCGATAAATAAAAATGTACAAGGAATAGAAACATAGCTACTACCTCTAAGTCGAGATAGAAAAGTACGCATCACCCAACCCTCTAAACTTTAAGCTTCGAGAACCTATAGATGATCACTCACTTAGAAGTGGCATCGTAGTCATTAATCGCAAAAAAAAGGAAGTGGAAGACGACATTGTCTTAGTCAAAAACAAAAGTCGAACAGCTTAAACATGAGTTATCAACCACAAATCGCACTCCAACATCACCACCTTATTTCGAACCAAAACAATGTCACTCAAACCTAATCAACGTTGGACATTGATCTTTCCTTTATTCAAGGTCTTACAATTAATTGGACTCAAATTAAATTAAACATATAAAAAAATTGAACTTTGATTTAATATTTCCAATTATTTTATTTGTAGGTTCGCATAAATCAAATTCATCTTAAGCATAGTTAAATTTAAAAAAAAAAACAAAAAAAAAGTTCCAATTTTCAAGTCTAATAAGATTAAGCGTAATTGAATTTTAATTGAATAAAATAAAAAATTTCTTGTTTAATTTAAAAAGTATGTAAGAAGGGTGCTAACTTATAAATTTGTATTGGATAAATTCGTAATATCCTATTCATCATTTTACACAATATCAATTTATATTTATCGACTATGCATGCTTCGAGCTTCACATCTCTTGTTGTGAGTCAAGGTTTAATGATGTCATGAGCTGGACATCTCTATTTCAGGAATGTATTACACATCAACCATCTATTGTGAACTATTTTTTTAGCGTGTCTTCTTGATGCTCATCTCTGGTGGGTTAGTGTATACTCTTATGACTCAGGCCCCCATCAACCTTAACACGAACTGGATGAGCCTGTAGGTTAATGCCTTTCACATTAGTAAAGTTAAGAGTCAAGACCTGCAATTGACAAAATGTGATGCAGTTATCATTTGCAATAAAAAATACTCTAATATTAACACTACCAATTGTAAAATAACTCAATCCTCAACACGATGTCAAAAGTTTTAATTAACTAACTCTTAATGAATGTGACATGCAATGACAATGATGTACACATTCGAAGTCGCATTAGTATACAAAATCAAATAATAGCAAGTTATAAGTATATTTATATCATTCTCCATAGGGACTAGAAGTGTTGAATCAAAAGTCAAACAAGAAGGTAAAGGAAATATGGAGAGGTCGTGGTCCTAATTCTATGCTGAAAATAAAATGCAAAAGTAAACTATCATGCTCAGGTTAAGTTCGGAAATGCGACCAGTATTGCATTGAAGTAAGTTTTGGTAAAAAGGAGGTTCCACAATACACTATGGGTAATGAGTTTTCTCGAAACAGCTTCATCTTTATAAGTTTAGTGTTACGTATGCACTAGTGGAATGATCATCTCTAAACTCTCCATAAACAAATAAGAGATCTAAACTTTGACCCATTATTATAAGATAGTGGTTCTCTCAATGCTCACTCTCTTGAGGCAAACTTTGAGGACACAATAAGTGGATTGTCAATCGACCCATGCAAATCAAATATAATTGTCATAATTAACATTGCATTTAAATTAATACTAACTACATAATCCTTCTAAACTTTACTTAAAATGCGTTAAAACATGATTAAACTAGAAAGATAGAAAACCTCTTGTAATAGACGCGATAGCATTGCATCGAGGTATCTATGTGATAAGGCGAAAATTTCGTACTTCACAGTTACTCAAGCTCTAGCTCAAAACTAACATGACAAAAGTAGTGTATAAACGCACATTAGTATAATTAATATCTCTAACCTATCCCCAACATGCAAGACATCTTGCATGAACTAATGAATATGATTAGTAGACCTTTCATTGCCCTTTCTCTCGAAGCAAACGATGAATAAGCTCATGTGGGTGGTCGGTCACCATTTGCTAATTAAAATAACTAACATATTTAACTCTACAACTTCCTTGTACCCCTAAATGATGTTGCATATAATGTTTAGTTCAACATGCAAGTAATGGAAACATAATGCAAGCAGAAAGGAAAACAAAATGACAAAATACTGAAGTTTATTAATAAAATGCGGACGTATTCGAAACAACATCCAAAATGATAGAAAACAGATCTAACGCATAAATGTTCACTACTAAAAATGATCAAATAAAGAAAACAAAATAGACGGAATTGAAAAAACTCTTTAAAAAAGTTGGTCGGCAGAGTCCATAACATTAAACATGTGGTGGTAGCTCCAAAAAAAATCCTAAAACTTTGATGAGCAATGAACTGACACTAGGAGGAAGAGAGTTTTTGGGTGGAGAATTATGGCTGCAGATCAACCAACCAACAATAAGAAAAATAACAAATCACAAAAGCAAAGAAGAACTGAAAAGTAGATGAAACATAAGTAAACATAAACTAAGAAAACACTAAAATGCGGTAAAAATAAATCATCGACTTTTGGAATAGAACTCTCGCTATTGCTATGAATTTTGAATTCAACCGTTTGAAACCCTAAGCATGCGAACTTCTCAAGAACAATCGTGAAAATAAGCGCACTTCAATTTGTTGTCATCTTCTTCTATTTATAGACTTCAAAAGAATCGGATTTGGATTCGATTAAGGTAAGATATGATCTGTTCCTGTAACAAATTCCTTGATTTTCACAATTCTATTAGATTTGATCATCTGGAATTTTTCAGATGCGATGTTATTAGCATCGCATCGCAGTTTAAATACTTATTTGAATGTGAAAAGCATCGCATTTTCATTTCATGCAAAATTATCATTAACTCAATGAAACTTAGGATTTTCAATATTGCATTTTAAAAGCTTCAACATTCGAATTCAACCTTTAAATCTGACATTTTCTTTAAAATTCCAAATGCAGCCCATAATGTTGTCGACATTGCATTTATATGAAATTTTCCTACTTAATGATATTATAACTCAAAGAATTCTTTTATTTAAGCATAATAACCTAGAATCTAATTAGAATAATGCCTTAAATACCTCTCTGACTGAGAGTTATCAGGTTGTCTGCAACCATTGCAAAGCCCGTCGTACTAACAATGTCATTAGGACTTAGGTCCCAACCTTAGTCCATATAGTGGAGACATTTAGGTTATTAACTTGGAACTAGTTGTATGTCTCATATAATTTTCCAAGTGTTCATCCAAATAACCATGAGTTTATCGCCATTAATTCAATTAATACGATAAAGTTGAATGACGTACATATATTAAATACACAATTAAAGAAAATATCAACATTTACTAATAACTTAAATAACACATTAAATGTTATTCCTTAATTACAAACTACTAGGTCTTTAGAGCATTTACTAATAACAATATTATGCTTACACAAAAGCTCTAATGAGAATATTACCTATTAAGCTAAACATCAAGCTCACACTTGCTTTATGCAGTAGAAGACGACTTTTATAGACTCAAAGTATTTAAGTGGCCCTTGAACACTTTAGTCGGGAGAGCCTTTGTAAAAGGATCGACAACGTTGTCACCCGTATTAATCTTGATGACAACTAATTCGCTTCTATGCATGATCTCTCTGATGAGGTGATATTTCCTCTCAATATGCTTCCCTTTTTTATGACTTCAAGGTTCCCTGGAATTAGCCATAGTCCCTTTGTTAACACAACACAATGTTATTGGCTTATCCATACCCGAAACTACTTCCAAATCGGTAAGAAAGTTTCTTAGTCATATTGCCTCTCTTTATGCTTCACAAGCATTCATGTACTTAGCTTTTCTAGTGGAGTCTGCAGTGCATCCTTGCTTGATGTTTCTCCAAACTATAGTTGCATCGTTAAGGGTGAACATTGATTGTAATTTGAACTTTTTAGAGTTCTTATTAGACTAAAAATCAGAGTTTGTGTCCCTATAAGGACCAAATCTTTATAACTGTTCATAAGCATATAATTTTTTGTTCTCTGAAGATATTTAAGAATGTTCTTAACCGCAATCCAAAGATTCAATCTTGGATTCGACTAATATCAACTGACAATGCCTACCGCGTAGCATATGTTAGGCCTTGTCCACAACATTGCATACACATGGCTTTCTACTATAGAAACATAAGGAATTTTTCTCATCTCCTCAGCTTCTTAAGGTGTCTTATAACTCTGTTTCTTAGACAATGAGATTCTATGCCTAAAAGGTGACTCTTTTTGAAATCTCGCATCGTATACCTAACAAACAACTTGTTATTGTACGATGCCTTTGATGTTGTTGGAAATTTGTTATAGATAAAAAAAATTCCAGAATCCCTATTTTCATTTTGATAGTTTTTTTAATATTTATATATAATACATATATAGAGAGAGAGAGAGAGAGTTTTTTCTCTCCCTAACACTACTTTTTAATAGTGATTTTTTAGGTTAATGTCAAAATATGTAACAAGTATTTTGAAAGCCTTTTTAATAGTGCTTTTGAAATGTATTTATTTTCTCAAAATTTGCCCTCTAAAAATACTTTTCATTTAGGACTTTGATACAAGTGTTAACTTAATACCAATTAACTTAATCTTTCTAATCTTGTTTAGTGACGGATTAAGTTAACCCCCACAGATTAAGTTAATCCTTCACAAATTCCAACAATAATCCTTCTATATTCTCTCATTCTCGTTTTCGAATTTCTCTTTAATCATATTTTTCAAACATTTTATTTAAATTCAAAACTTACATTTGAAATTTTTTTTTTTTAATTTTATGCTTAACTTAACGTATATACAATATGATATCAACAATTAAAATTAAATATAATATAAATTTTCTAATTTATCAAAGAAACATAATTAATATCATTATTATATACGATTTTAAAATATCCTTCCATAAATTACAATAAAAAAAACACAATTATTTTCATGATTTAAGAATAACAATTTATTAAAATTTTTGTGTAGTTAGCGGGGGATTTACGATTTTTTTTTTTCACTTCGTTTTCTCTATTAAATAGAAAACATTAATTTTAGTGCTATTATATCATAAGTTAATGTTTGACGAATGATGGAAAAAAAAACCTTAAAATTGATGATTTACTTCTCATTGTGTTTATATTGTAAAAGATGAGTTTTATTTTGTTAAGCTTGTAAAATATGTGTTTTATTTTGTGAATATTGTAAAAAAATAAGTCTGCACAAAATAATTATAGTTCTTGACATAATTTACATAATTATATATATATATATATATATATATGTATATTTATATGTATATATATATATATATGTATTTTCTTAAAATACATAATTAATTCTTAATTAGATATCAAATTTTAATACTTTCCATATAGCTATTATAAAATCTCAATAACTATAACTAACACATTTTTCATAACTAAAATACAACAAACTATGACGGAAGTTTATTAAAAATGATCATAAATCACACATATTAATCCTATGTAGATACTACTATTCTCAAATAAATAGACAATTAAATACATATTATAAATTTGTAATGTCGGTATTCAACTTGATTAACACTAAACAATTAAACCGCTACGCCACCAACCGTTTTGATAATGCACCTCATCTTTCAAATTTAAGTTCCTTCCTGCCCTTTTAAATTGATGTTTATTATTGAGTTCGCACTCCTTTATCACATTTCAACTTTTCTTACAGACTCTTAAGGTTTATGATCTCATAATATCATATTAAATAGTCAGAATGAGCAAATCTTCAAATCATGGTTAACTTTTTTATTAAAGAAAAAACACATTAAACTCAGAAATCTCAACGTCAAACCTTGTGCCAGAATAAATATTAGATTTTATTTTAAAATTAATTAACATGAGATGAATAACTCATTTGATTAAGATGGTAAAGTTTTCGCATTTTATTTTTTATTTTTTATTTTTTTTTAAATAGCATTTTGAATTTAAACTGTTTTCATTAATTTATTGAGCGGTCACTAACCTAAGTTGGTCCATCCCATGTGGTTGTTTATTTATATCAATGTTTATTGCCCAACATTATTGGATGTTCAACATTCAATTTTTGTCTGAGAATATTCAATATTCAAATCTTCGACTTGTTTTTTTTTTTTTTTTAATTAACTAAATTGTCTTTTTTTCTCCATTAATTAAATAGCTACTGGATAACAATAATATCATTAGTAGTAAAAACGATGCAACTATACTTTATTGATTGAATTATGTTTAAATTGACCGTTACATTATTCTATTTTAATTTTTATTTATTACAAAAAAAAAAGATCAATTTTATTAGTTGGATACTTTTATCTTACCAAATAATAATAATAATAATAATAAATAACATAGGAAAATCAATTAATTGAGTAAAATTGAATGCCACTGTCGGATAAATATAATGGAATGGTTTAATTTAAAAGCTAGTAGCATTAAGTAAAATGAATGTTGTGTAGATAAAGGAATTGGTCGTATGTATTTGTAAATAAGTTGGTCAATTATAATATTTATTTTTTTTTTAAATTTTTGACTTCGCCAAAAAATATTGAGAACCATTATTTTTTAATAGAAACCCAAACATATTATAATGCATGACAAAGATAAAACGGTAGGGTGTTTGGACGTAGAACTTAAAAAACTGATTAAAAATAAATATTTATTAACTCCTCTTCCCAACAATTATATTGAAATAAATTATTGTAACCAATCAAAGTAACTATTTGTTTTTAATTATTCAAAATAATTAATTATTTCTAATTACTTAAAATAATTTCTGATTTGAAGACCACTAGAATTATTATTATTTTATTAATTTATTTTTTGAGTACAGGTTGGGGAGAGAGGCAACAAATTCTACATAAAAAACACTACCAACACTCGAACCACTGGTCTCTATCGGTTTAGTTTGTAAATTATTAGATTAAATAAAAGGTTTAAAATTAGACTTTTTGATAAATTTAAAATTAGTATTAATTGAATTAAATTCAATAATTCTAAAAATTTTAATACAACCAAATCAAATACAAAAGGTGTTATTTTTTTAGAAAAAACTATTTATTTATTTATTTTTAATTTAGGAACTAAAATAAAACATTTGAAAGACCATGATCAAAATGAAACAAATTTGACGCGGATGGATTAAAATTAAACATTTAAAAGTCTAGAATTCAAAATAGAACAAAATTTAAAGTTTATAGACCAAAATTATATTTTAATCAAAGTTTTATAATATACTTTGATTATAGTTTAATAGTGAAAGTCTATATACGCTTAATTGTGAAGTACCTTTGATTGAGCTACCAAAAAGGAATGTGCACCTTGTCAGTATAGGTATTACAAATCAATTCTTTTAACCTTTTATCCCAAGGATCCATATTATATGGATTTGATTCATTCATGTACCTCTCGCAAACTCGGGCATTGTGACAAACTACCGTAAATTAGTATATTCAAGTAATTAGTTCATTAAACTTCTCATCTAGAGTTTTTCTTAGTGTGGTCAATTTCAAAGGGGTTTAAAATTGGAAAAGCCATTTTGCAATTAGCTTAGTTTTCAAGACCTAATCCTTTCCAATCTATCAATTTCTTCCATTACCCTTCGAAATACTTTTCTCATTTGAGAAATTAACCCCAATCTTCTCTTCCTTTCGAGTAACCTAGTTGAGTGATCTATGATGCATAAAGTGTGATAATGGGAATCAGGAATCGGTTAGATATCCCTTATCACTTGAGGTTGGAGTGAGAACTTAATTTCTAGATAGTGAGTAGCTGAATTTGCTATGGCATAAGTGAGCATCGCTCTATTAGGTTGGATCGCTCTCGGCTCGGTGTTGTGAGTGGTACCTAATGTGTTTTGGTTGACCCTACCGTGCCGGAAACCCAAGATAGCATGGACGACTCAAGTGGATAGCCCTTGCGTCTAGGCGCTTTTCCTTACCTGGGAGAGTTCGGGTAGTGGCTTTTCAGGTCTCATTGGTCGATGTCGTGAGACCCGAAAAGCCCATTGGGCTCAACGATGCTTATACCCGAGAGTTGGGACTTGTTTCCTTTCGTTGGTGCATGTTATTGAAGACTTATGATTTATGTTTGTTTTGCTTCTATATGTTGCGTGCACCACGTGCATGGTTTCGTATTTAGTTGTCATAGACTCGCCCTTCGTTTTATGCTATGAATTCAAACCACAATTACAGGTATGCACCAGATGGATAACTAGCAGTTGAGGATAGATTAAAAAGGGACGTGTCTATTGCTTCAATTTGTGTCATTTTTTTACACCTTAAGTCATATTGCATATTTTTAGGCATGAACTATATATTGTAATAGCTTAATTCTGCAACTGTTTTGGTTGGAAAAGCGAGATATGAGGATTTATAATCGTGTTGGACTGCGTGATAGGATAAATGCCTTCAAGGTAGTTTTAAATGTTTTTCGAAATACTCAGGTTATGTTATACAAGTTTTACAAGTATGAGTTTTCCATATTTTAGGGGAGACTGTCGAAATTTTGTTTAATTTTTTATGCATTAGTAACCTACGTGATATACCCTTGCGATTATGGATCAAGTGGTTGCACATTGAAAAATATTAATTAAGAAAAAAAAGAGAAGTCATGTACAAACAAGACACATTTTATTATAAAAATTGTTCATATAAATAAAAAAGTAATAATAATACATAATATAATATGTGAATCAAAATCTACGTTCACACGAACTATTTAATGCAACTCATGTACAAAAACTATATTTAAACAATGCAATTATCTACAAAGAATTTACATCTATATATATATATATATATATATATATATATATTATTGATCTTTGTAAGGGAGATGTAAATTTTGTTAGGAAATTGATATTTGTGGAGATGGATTTAATTTTTTTACTTTATTTTATATTTCAATTTTAACAAATAAATAAATAAATATTTAATGATCTAGCCCATAGTTATTTATTGTAATCATGTTTCATTCGACAGATTTTATTTAAAATAATGAAAGTACTTCAATTTAAATTGATTAATTATACTAATTTGAAAATAATAATAATAATTGGTTTTATTTATTTTTTAACCAGTGATTTCTATTATATTGCAAAAATATTTTAGTTTTGATTGATTAATCTACTAATTCTAAAAAATAATAAATTAATTTTTATTTTTAACATATAGTTTTTAATCTCAATACTTCTCATCTCCATTGTATATGTTTAATATATTTTATTTTATATTATATTGTTTAATTGACAAAATGTCTGATCAATAATAATTTCAATTTTTATATATAAATTACATGGGTTGGTTTTTTTAAGATTAATTAAATAACTTTACCATTTGTTTGGAAAAAATGACTTTTTGTTGAAAAAATTATTTGTATTTTGATGTTGGGGGAAGTTTTTTTTTTTTTTTTTTTTTTTTTGTATTTATTTTAATTCTAATTACTTCTTTTTAGTTTTGATCTTTATTATTAAAATTCTAATTTATAATTTAGCTTCCAAATTTTGGCAATAATAGAAAAACACACATTTAAATTCTTTATCTTTTCAAATTCACATTGAAGTAAATTTTTTTTTTTTTTTTGACAAAATGACAATTAAGTATAGTACAACAAAATTAAAATAATATATTTTTTTCATGATTAAGCTGAATGATATTTATAACTTTACGTCTAGGTTATAAATAAAAAATGTTGATGTCGAAAAATGATCAACGAATATCAACGGTACAATTTGTTTTTATCAAGGACGAGAAGCCTGCAAAATGATACACCAGTGTGATGTGAGCCATATGGCCTCTGATGCCTAAGTCAGTAAGAAGTTTAGGAGAGTGTCTAAGAGTAATTTGGGACTTAGAACAACTTACAAGGATTGTTAGCGTAGTTCAACTTGTCTTGAAATGAAGAATGCTCTAACTTCTTATAGCAAACTGTCTTGTAACCGTTGCAACCCACTTAATGATAGGTTAATGATCATCCGTTAGAAACGTCCGCCATTAAGCCGAAAACGAATTCTGGTGTAACTCCTCAAGGAGTCAAACCTACTTTGGTCGGCCCTGAAGAGCCAAATTGGCCTTGGCTGACCCCTAGGTGGTTTAAGGCCGCCATGGCCGACCCTTGAGTGGTCAAGGCCTTTTTGATCGACCCCTAAGGGGTCCTAACCTACCTTGGCCGATCATCTAGAAATCAAGGCATTCTTTGGCCGACCCTGGGGAGGGCGGAATGGGCTTGGACGACCCTCGAGGGTCATGGCCTCCCTAGTGAGCCTCTAGGGGTCAATGACTCTTTTGACCGACCCCTAGGGACCAATGACTCTTTTGACCGACCCCTAGAGGGGCCGGAAGGGGCTTGGCCGACCCCGAGGGTCAAGGCCTCCCTGGCCGACCCTCGTGGGGCAAGGCCTTCTCTGGTCGACCCTCTTGGAGTCAAGGCCTTCTCTGGCCGACCCTCTGGGAGTCAATGCCTTCTTTGGCTGACCCCCGAGGGGGGGGGCGAAAAGGGCTTAATTAACCTCCGAGGGTCAAGGCCTCCCTGACCGACCCTCTAGGGGTCAAAGCCTCATTTGGCCGACCCTGGGAGGCCGGAAGGGTCTTGGCCGACCTCCGAGGGTCAAGGCCTCCTTGGTCAATCCTCTGTGCGTCAATACCTCTTTTTGCCGACCCTAGAGGGGCCAAAAGGGGCTTGACCAACCCCGAGAGTCAAGGCCTCCATGGGTGACCACCTAGGGGGTCGGGGTCGCTTCAGGTGTCTTTCAAGAGGTTCTAGGCCTTGTCGGATATCTCGGAAAATATTTGGCTTATAACATTTACCCTCACTCTTCATTTTCCGACTTACTTTTGTTGCCATAATTTGAAGAGTAGCTCGTGCGTTTGATTTTCTCGCTTATGGAATAACACGTCTCATTTTAAGAAAGAATTTTTTTTCTTTTAAGAAGCCAAATTCAGGTTCATGGAAAATTTTGATTTAAATGATTTTTTATATATTAAATAGGCCATATCTTTTTTAGGAATATTTCTTTCTAAATAATATTTCTATATCCAAAAAATCATGTTTTCTTTTAAGGAATATATCATTTAAGAAAAGTTTCTTTTGAATGTTCTTTTCCATAATTTGAAAATTTCAAAAAGTTCAAACTTCTCTCCCACCTTGTCATTCACGATTTTTTGGCATTGGGGGAGACTTGTTTTGGACTTAGAATTTTTCAAAGTGTTTTCCTTGGAAGCCGACTTTTAGGCATGTACCTCTTTTTGATTCTTTGTTCATACATGCGTACTTTTTCGAATTTATTGGTTTAACATAGACACTTTTTTTTTTCAAAACTTTTGCACCCTCCATGTATGTATTTTCGAAAATTTTGGCTTTGTATAGGGCTTCTTTTTTAGCTTTTATACTTTAATAAATTATTGTACCAAGTAGGCTTGCCTTGTGATTTCTGCCTCCTTCTTTAGGTACTTTTTGAATTTGCATAATGTAAGCCTCTACTTTTTACCTTTTTTCAAAGCTGGCTTTCTATTTGAGTCTTGCCAACTTTACCAAAAATTTTCAAAGTAAGCTTCTATCTTTGCTTTTTCATTAAATGTGCTTTCTTTTTTAGTGTCTAGACACTTTTTTAACACTTTTTTTAAAAAACTCAGCAAATTAGGTTTCCTTATTAGAGACTCACATTCTCATGGCACTTCTTTAAATTTTGACTAAGTAGGTTCCCTTATTAGAGACTCGCCACCTTTTTAGCACTTTTTTAAAATTTTGGCTAAGTAGGTTCCCTTATCAGAGACTCGCCACTTTTAGCACTTTTAGCACTTTTTATAAACTTTCTGGATTCTTGCAGGTGCGATCGTTGAATCTCATTCATGGCTCCATCTTTCGACTACGAGAATAAGATTCGTCCTACCTTGGCCTTGTCTTCCTAGAAGAGAACTCGGCGCCGACCGTTGGTAGTTGGATCTGGCTCTAAGCCAATTGCCTTAGTCTTGATCCAATGTGACCTAGATAATTTAAGGATGGACTACCACATCCCTTCCAGCGTGACGCTTAGGCTGCCGGGTGTTGATGAAGACTACAGTATTCCTCCTCCAAGTAAGTAAGGTGGCGCTTTACATGACCATGTTTGAGAGAAGAGTTCGACTACCTCTAATTCCTTCACTTCAGGAATTTTTGTACATGACGGGTTTGCTCCGGCACAAGTGGCTCCCAAGACTTGGAATGTGTTCTTCGGGGTTCATTGTCTTTGGGGGTATACTGACTTTGAAGGTTCCCTCATCGCTCAGAATCTTCTCTGCTCGTACCGCTTTTGTCAACACCTCGACGTGGTAGTAGGATGCTACCTTACTCCACGGAGCTGACTTTCTCCATTTGTCTTTTGTCCTAACTTCCAAAAAGCTTGGCATGACCGGCGGTTCTTTGCAAGTTGCTCTTGAAGCGTCCCTTGTGCCGACGCTTCGATGACCATTCCCACTGTCTTTGGGAGTTATGGTACGTCTTCCACTTGCTCTGCCTCGAACACTTGCTATCACATCTTACAAACACTTTTTTTGGTGCGGTGCATAGGAAGTTAACCATCCGCTCTCGAGTGTTGAAATTTTTTGATTTTGTCATGACCTTCCCAACTTTGGTTCTTTATAGCGCCTAGTACTTGACCACTAAGTCTTTTGCTCTTTAAGACATTCTTCCAGAAGCTGCTATGCCTCACCGAGTTCCCGAGACTTGTATGAGGATCCAGATCCAGGTATGTTGCTTTGATTAGTCTGTGCCGCATGGGTTGATGCTTTACCGCACTAACATCTTATTTATTGTTTCAGTGGCTATGGACTATGAGCCTACCTTAAGACGCGTCTTTGATGCAGTATCCCGCTACCCCTCCAACTCTTTCTTCTGTTAGGCCTCCTACCAATTAAACGTTGGACTTTACCTTGGAAGGTTATCTTCCACCTGGCGAAGAGGACGATCTGGCTTCTTGAGAACTTGACTTTGAGGCAGATTTGCACTATGGTGGAACTGGCACCATCTCTAACGATGCTTTCTCCCCGGCTCGTCTTAGTCCATGAGCTCCACGAACACCTTCATTTAATTTTCCACCTGGATTTGACTCATACCTTTTGTCAGGACCTTACCGCTCTGCCTTAGATACTGCTGAGGAAATGAGTTTGATCTCTGGCCTATAGTCTGAGGTCCAAGCCCCTACCATGTCATTTTCAATTGGGGATGCTTCCCAAATTATGAAACAGGGCACTCGTCTAATGTACGAGGTATACCAGTTAGCTTTTGCTCGTTGCTGTAGTTTCAAGTAAGTCTCGAAACTTACTTTGACAAGCTTTTGCACCTTTGCTTCAGCTTCGCGACATTTATCAGAGAACTTGCGTTATACATGCTCATTATGGACTTCAAATTCTGTTAAGCTCAAATGGGAACTAGCTCAGGCTCAAGAGGCTCGACGTGTTGCAGAGGCTGCCTTGGCTGATTTTAGGACTTCTGCTGAAACGGCCCAAAGTTCAGCTGCTTGTGCTACAAGGATGGCTTATCCACCATTACTCGGCTTCATCGGGAATTAGCTGTTGCTAAAGAGAAGCTAAAGAATGCTTCTTACCTGGCTAACTTGGTGAGTGCCTCTTCTGCCTTCGTGATTTTGGAGAATAATGTCGATATAGCAGCCATAAACTGGGCCTTGGACAGTTCAGGAAGGGGTCAACTACAGGAATATGCTTTCACTTTTCAAGTCGCTCTGTGCTACCATAGCTGAGAGGGTACCAACCATTGTCTTTCAGTCTTTGAGTCCGGGCTTCCGAATGACCCAACACACATCGCTTACTATGATTTTCGCATTTTCCAAGGCGTTCTGAAGAGTGACCTCCCAGTTCGGGCTCCTTCCACCAGGCTTGACCCTATCCAAACCAGACCTAGTAGGCTAAGCACGAGTAGGCGCAACTTCAGAAGCAGCTGATGACTAGTTGCTTTTAACTTTGAAGTAGAACATTTTTCTAAGTACTTTAGTTTTGTTGCTTGTGGAGTACTTATTTTTTTCTTTCCCAACTTTGAATGACTTTTTGATTATTTATTCTTTCTCTCCTTGCATACCCTATAATTTAAGCTTTTTACCTTACGAAGAAATCAGTAGAATAAAACTTAAATTAAGAGAGCTATTGAAAGAGTGAAAAAACAAACTTTTATTGCTAACTTTTGAGAACTTGAATTACATTCTATTGAAAGTACTTTTTCAAGTATTGGCCATTCCAAAGATGGAGGATTTTATTCCCGTCCATATCTTCAAGGTAGTAGATGCCTAGGCGAGTAACTTTGGTAACCTGGTATAGTCCTTCCCAATTTGGCCCTAAGACTTTGTTGTTTGACCTCCATGGTATTGAGCATTACTTTTCTCAAAATCATGTCACTGACTTGGAAGCGCTTTTTCTTCACTTAAGAGTTATAATACTTGACAATTCGGCTCTTGTACTGTGATACTCTTATGTGGATTGCATCCCTTCTTTCTTCAAGGAGATCTAGGCTCGTCTGCAGTTGTTGGTCATTTTGTGTTGGATCAAGAGACTCAATGCGTGGGGATGAGAGCCCTATCTCGACTGAGATTACCAGTTCTGCCCTAAATGCTAGTGAGTTTGGGGTCTCACCTGTCGACGTCCTGGGTGTTGTGCGGTACGCCCACAATACTTGTGGGAGCGCTTCTACCCAAGACCCCTTGAAGCTTTCGAGCTTGATTTTGAGGCTTTTCTTGATAATTTTGTTGATTGTCTCCACTTGCCCTTTGGCTTGTGGGTGAGTTGGCGATGAGAAATAATGTTGGATCTCCAACTCAAAAACAGAACTGTTGGAAAGTCTGGTTGTGAATATGCTTCCCATTATCAATGATCAAGGTTAGAGGTATCACAAACCAGCAAACTATGCACCTTTAGATGAACTCAGTCACCTTTTTCTAGGTGATATCCCCAGGGCCTCAGCTTCGGTTCACTTGGTGAAATAGTCGACAGCTACTACCGCAAACTTGACTTGGCCTCGCTCGGTTGGTAAGGGTCATATAAGATCTACCCCCTATTGTGCAAACAGCCATGGTTCCAACATGCTTATAAAAATCTCGGGCGACTGCCTTTGAATGGTAGCAAATCTCAGGCATTTGTCACACACCCATGTATACTTTTTGTAGTCTTCGGCCATGGTTGGTCAAAAACACCACTGCCTTATTAACTTCTTAGCTAGGGACTTTGCACATTCATGGTTGCCACACACGCCTTCATGTACTTCTCACATTGTATATATGGCATCGTTGGGATCTAAGCATCTATGGAGAGGTAAATAGTACCCCATCATGTATAGTTTATCCCCTCGCACCACATATTTGGAAGCCTTGAACTTAAGACGCCGAGCTTCCTTCTTCTCGTATGGCAATTTCCCCTCCACTAAGTATTCAAGGAAGGGGGTCATCCATGTCGCTTGTGATGTTGGGGTCACATCAGTAATTTTGTTCAATAGCTCGATGGTGATCCTAGGCTTGCCAAGATCTCCACTAGCACGCTCCGGCCTACTTATGTTTCGTAGGCAACAACTAACTTTGCCAAGGCATCACCGTTGGCATTTTGGGACCTAGGTACGTGTTGGATTTGTACCTTTGTGAACAATGCTAGCAGTTGTTTGACCCTTTCTAAGTAGGCCATCATTTGCCTTTCCTTCTCCTATACACCTCTGACGTTTGACTTACGATCAGCTGAGAGTCGCTCATAATGATGAGCTTTTTAGAGCCTATTACCGTGGTTATCTATAACCCGACGATTAGGGGCCTCGTATTCAGCCGTATTGTTTGACAGTTGGAAGTTGAACCTGAGGGCATATTCAAGTCGATCTCTTTCAGAGGACCGTAACAACAATCTAGCTCCAGAACCTCTATTGTTTGAAGACCCATAAATATAAAGCCTCCACGCTCTTGGATCTTCCAAGACTTGGATTTCCTCCGGCTTTTCTAGCGTCAGGGCGAGTTCCACAATGAAATTGGATACCGCCTACTCTTTAATGAAGGGTCTGGTCTGGTAGTGTATGTCGTACTCGCTGAGCTCCACCACGCACTTCATCAATCTTCCAACGGCGTCCGACTTCTACAAGACTTAGTGTAAAGAGAAGTTGGTTAGCACCACTATCTTGTCGGCTTAGAAGTACAGACACAATCGCCTAGTCGACGTTACCAGTGACAATGCTAGTTTTTCAACTTGAGGATAATGGGTTTTCGCATCCACCATGATCTTACTGGTATAGTACACCAGTTTTTGGCACCTTTTGCTTTCCTTCATCAAGACTGAACGTACACCAGTTTCGGCATCGATGTAACCCCTAAACGCTACACCGAACAGGTGTAACTTCCCAAGTGTTACTTAGACTTGGTCGGCTCGTCCACAAGAGAGTCCTAACCTCTACGGCCGACCCTTTTGGGGTTTGCCCAGTCGACAGATCTCCTTGAAGGTTGGCTTTGGTCTCAGTCAACAATTACCAGTCCCCACCTCCACGGCTCGCCCCTAAATGAGGGAGGGGGGGGGTCCTGACTGTCTTTGAGTAATTCTTAGCCGTTATCAGTGGATTTAGTCGTCACTTTGGACTCGGTTGACTTGGGGGGAGAGTCTTAACCTCCACCATCTTCGGGGGATCTAGGCCTTCTCGTTGTAGCTCACAGCCGCTGCTACGTACCTTACTGCATAATGGTCCTAGAGGTTACTTGAACTTGGTCGACTCGTCCACGGGAGAGTCCTAACCTTCATGGCCAACCCTGTGGGTTTCTGCCTACTCGACCGATCTACTTAGAGGTAGACTTTGGTCTCGGTCAACCCTTACAGGTCCACACATCCACAGCTCACCCCTAAATAAGGGTTCTACCCTATCGGCGTAACTTCTAGCCGTTATCAGCGGATTCAGTCGTCACTTGGACACGACCGACTCTTAGGGGAGAGTCCTGACCTCTACAGTCGACCATCAGGGGGTCAAACCTACTTTTGCTAGCCTTGAAAGGGCCGGATTGGCCTTGTCCGACCCTTAAGGGAGTTAAGGCCGCTATGGCCGACCCTCGAGGGGCCAAGGTCTCTTTAGCCGACCCACAGAGGGGTTCTAGCCTACCTTGGCCGACCCCCGAGGGTCGAGGCCTCCTTGGCCGACCCTATGGGGGTCATGACCGACTCTCGAAGGCGTGAAGGGGCTTGGCCGACCCCTGAGGGTCAAGGCATCCCTAGCCGACCCACTAGTGGGTCGTGGTCTCTTCGAGTATCTTTCAAGAGGTTCTAGGCCTTGCCGGATATCTCGAGAAATATTTTGCCTATAATAAAAAAAACCTGGAGTTTCATTAGATCAAATGTGAAGAACAAAGTCTTAATTACAAATCGAATCAAATCGAGCGAACAAACCCTATAAATACACTTGCACCAAATCCACATCTCGAAAGAGAACGACCAACAAGCAGGGTGTCACGACCATAGGTTGTTGGTAGTATGTCTTAACATAGGTGAATTTTCAAGATCTATAAGAGAAGGCAGGAGATCCATTGTCGACACGAACTTAATTGAGAGACTTTGAGGGGTAACCCTAACAATGATAGAACTACTAAAGTCCAAGACCTTACCAGAGGAATAAAGAGGAGTGTTAATCCCAAATGAAATTTCCTCGAACCTTGAGATGTCACATTTTTTGGCATTTTTCATCAGCCTTGACTCTTTCAGCAAGGAAACCCTTTCGAAGGCCCGATAGCAGATGCTTCTTTCTTGGAGTAAGAGGGAGAAAAAACCTCATTTTGAAGGAAACCCAAACGACCCACCACCTAAACCGAAGGAAAATCCTCCTCAAGACTGAGGGATAGCTCCTCCCACAGCTGAGGATGAAAACATCTCTCAACTTAGAGGCAAAGCCTCTCCAAAAGAAACCCTAGAGAGAAGCGACAACTTCTCTCTGTAAGAGGAACCCATGGTTATTGTGTATGCTATACTATTATAGTAGCTAGCTGAAATTTTATTTTGAACCAAACCTTCCAACAAATTTATACGATTAAAACCAACAACATAAAAACATGGTGGATAGCGGATGATGGACCCTTACCACACACACACACATCTTTTCACTCTCTTGGGGCACTGTATATGGCCTACAAATACAACTTCCAAACTCAAAAGCTTTTGGACAAAAACAAAGTACAGTATACAGAGCATATTGTTAGTTTATGTTTTTGAGTTTACCAATTAAAACAAGCACTTCAATTATTTAAACATTTCTTTTAACAAAATATTTAATACAAATTTAGCCCAATAATTAAAGAGAATCTTACACATTTAACAGATTGTGTTCATTTTATCATAATCAATTTTTTGAAATTTTTTTACTAATCAAATGCTCTAAGTAAAATATATAAAATACACTTGAATTATGAGATTCTTTTTTGGCTCAAAATTAGCCATGAACTTTAAAAAGTTTGAAAAGTATCTCTGAACTTTGCAAAACGTTTAAGAAATACCTTTGTATTAAATTTGGAGGGAAGCTATTAAAAATACCTATGAACTTTTAAGAGCTTCAAAAATACCTAAAAATCTTAAAATTTAATTTGAATACATTAAAAAAAAAAAAAAAAAACTTACTTGAAAATTGTTCTTTTTGTTTTCCTCTTTGTATATTTTTTGATACATGAAAATGAATGAGAATAAACGAATATTAACGTTTGAAAGGTCATAATAACAATTTGATTAACTAAACTACGACATTTAAAATGCATAACCATGACATATCCATGTAACCATTCAAAGATGAAAACACCATATTATTGTTGTGATGAGTTGAAATCCTAAACTTAGTAGGTTTAAGTAGATCTCTTTAGAATTAATGATAACTTATTATTGTTTCATTTATTTTGGTGAGATCAATTTCTGACTTGAATTATTTAAACTATTTAGCTTCCCAAATGTTTAAATTTAATGTCAAACTATGGAGGTGCAATAATTTCTCGATGGCTCATAATCACTTTCAAATTTAGATTTGATGTTTATCGATGCATGATCAAGATTAACACTATAATTTAGAGTACTTCTTTTGTGTCTTTAAACTACTCAAATTCTTCTAATCAATTGCTAACATAACATTAAACTTGAAAATTTAAACATGCTACAACTAACACTGGCCGATAAATACTAGCTAGTTTAAATTAATATTTAATGATTTTCTATGCATCAAAAAAAAGTAAAATGATAAACACATAAAATAAATGTTAAACAATTATCGAAAAAAATATATTCGAAATTAATTTCAACATCATACTATCCATTCATTTAATTAAACAGTTAATATAGACACAAAAGTAATTAAAAAAATTTCTTTTACAATTAAATAGGTATGGTATTTAAACAAAATTTTAACACTTTTATAAAAATATATTAAAAAAAGAAATTTGGCAAATTTTAATTTAATATCTATGATTTGAAAAAAGTTAAAAGTGATTTGATAAAACCTAAAGATATAATTTATGTTCTCCACATAGGCAAATTAAATTATGTATGTAAATTTAACTTCTCAAATACTGCATTTTTTGTCTAATCATTTACTCATCTCACACTCTTATCACTTAAACATGAATAACTGACTTTTACGAACGACAAAGACTATTTTTTAGATTTTATCAATGTTAAAGACTAAATTCTAATTTTTCGAATTATAGGGGCTAGATTCTAGCTTATAAAAGCATATAGACTAAACTCTAACTTTATTCAAACTATTGAGACTAAATTTATAATTTACCAGATATTTTTGAAACATTTTAAAATTCAAGATATTTTTTAAACAAAACTTGAACGGTTTCCACAAAAAAGTGACGGCAGAGATATTTCCGTTAGATAAAATTCAAAAGTATTTTTGAAACTTTTCAATGTCAGGGGTAAATTTGACAAATAAGAAATTCAACTACATTTTTAATACTTTAGCCTAAAAAAATTTAACGAGAGAGGACACGACTTCTAGCCGTTTTCCAAAAGTCCCAGGTTATTTTTGAGTAGCACTCAAACATAGCTTTCAAAAGTCTCAATTTATTATTTTTTTCCCTCAACTTACGGTTTTTTTTTTCTTTTTTTTTTCTGGGTTATATTTGTCCTGCTTATAAGCGCATTTAACGAATAATCACATACAGAGGAAAGTGAGCAAGCAAGGAGACCATAATGAACATTCAAATGTATAAAGTTACAAGTCAACAGAACATGAGAGGAGTATGATGAATATCTAATTAGAAGAATCGCCAAAATGAGCATAGCTCAATCGGCATCTGAATGTAAGAATAACTACGAAATCGTGGTTAGAATCCTCCAACTCCCTTACATTAAATAAAATAAAATAAAATTAGAAGAACCTATTGTACTGACCAGTGAGAGAATCCATGAGATTTGAGTACACACTATAGAGGGAATATTGACGAAGATTTTTTACTTCATACCAAGAGTTAAGAGCAGAAAGATGCTTATCTGTACCCGAAAATGTCAGCTGTATTCCCAGACTACAATCCACATCGCCCCCGCGTTTTCTACAACTCGATGTCCTGATGGCACAATCCTGATTGTTAAGGCAAACATAATTTGATCTGGACTTTCCTGAGCAAGAAGCACACCCATCTCTCTTCCAGTACAGGTTCTGCAGCCTGCCCTTTTGAAACTCAAGTACCTGCTCTCACAAAAATCCATTGCATTCATCACACTAATTTTATTTCTAATGTCTACTTTTCAGTTACCAGATTTTTAAATCTCACCAGAGTGAAACTCGTCACGATGTAAGTGCTATTAGCGACAAAGGCAGGCCGAGACGTTGCAGCATATTTTCTTCCAGCAAATGCCACCATGTAACCACCGACGGAATCCTGTAAATAGTGAAGCATCGAGTATTATGGCTATTTCTGATATTTGTTGTGTTACGCTAACAAGTAGGGAAATTATATCTTGTAGAACCTAGAGAGGTGTTCGAATAGGATCAACATTTAACAACATTGCAAGAAACCTCCAAAACTTTGGTCAGGATAGCTCGCTGATGTCTGATGCTCTCTAACTTGATTATAATAGATGATCGATCACACATTGTAGCTCTAAGTAATTGCAACGTAAGGGGAAAAAGGGGTTCCATTGATGTAACATGAATTTATCAGTCATATGAAAGAACTGTTAGAATTCACCATTCTATAAATGGCACATGAAAACTGCTAAGCTTAGTGCAACTACAGATATAAATATCTATGGTTTCCTCTAACGGCGACATTTGAGGATTGGTGTGGAGAAAAAAGTGGAGTGGAAGAGTTAATGCTAGTTGGGGTAGTTAACTACTAGTTTGTGGCTCAGAGTCACTCTGATGAATGATTAAGGGTAGTTGTTTATCACCAAAGACACACAATAGGTTCTAGAAAGGTAATTTACCACTCTTCTTCTACCAAAAACAAATAGAGATTTTAAACTCAAACCTAGTAACCTGTCAATATGAGAGACAATATTCTGGCACAGAATTCATCAAAGTTATAACCGAGCAACAGATGGATGTGAAGATAAAGAACACGAAGACTATACCTATCAAGTTTTCTACATGAACAGAAACAAGATATTAAATGGATACGAAATAATCTTTCATTGAAAAACAAGACATTGTGCCATGCGAAGTTATAAACTTATAACTGATCTAGAGATGGGAACAAGGGTGAAGAACATAAAGACTTTGTGTATAGTTCTGTCTATGAACGCCATCTGCCAAATAGGATTAAACTCATAGCTAGCAACCTATAATTGAAAGATAATAGACTAAAACTAGAAAAGTAACCCATGTACATGGCATCATATTCTCAAATATACAGGAGCAAAGCTCCGATTTTCCAATTTCCAAGAAAAAGACAATAGACTGTGCCATGATCGCAAAGTTATAGCTAAGTAAGAGATGGAAGTGAGGACGAAGAAAAAGTAGCCTAGCTTATCTGACTAGTTTCATCCTTGAACACACTTCGCCAAACGAGATTTTCAACTCATACCAAGCAACCTATCATTGAGAGACAAGTCACATTGTGATATATTCGAGAGTGTCCACCTATCCTATAATTATTTTTCTATGATTTTTGTTGACATTCAAATAAGGTAGGTTCAGACTGTAAGATTGGTAAAACAAAAAATAGTTGATTACGGATATCAAATATATATAAATAGTGATTGTTCACGTCAGCTCACACCTAGACTAACCTCGCACTGATACTACTAGATTTGGTTGCGCTTTTTTTTTTTTATAGAAATTAATTACTACATAAATTGACAAAGATTGAAATCATTACTTGGTATATGGCTAAATAATAATAATAACCAGAGTAAGAAAGGAAAATGGTAAAGTAACATCAAGAATACCTAACTTAAATAATCATGAAAACAATACAAATAAAACCTACTTCTAACAACTATAGATGGAAAGAAACGCGTGATAAAAACTTCGATCAAATTAGAAACTACATTGATCTGTAAGAGTATTCGAAGCAATCCAAAAACAGAAAATCAAGATCTGAGTAAGTACCGGAAAGAAATCGGAAGTATTGATGGAGAGAAGGGAGATCTCGTCTACTCTAGGTCTGAAAACTGCAAGCTGCGAGGAGGAGGCCGCCAGAGAAAGGCGACGGTCACAGGGCGAGAGCTGATGAGACTGGTTAAAGAAGAATGAGTCTCTTGAAGAGAAGGCGATTCCAAATGTAAATCCGTCGGATCTCTGAATCTTGGTGTCCGCACAAGGTTGGTACACATTGTTAGTATTTGCAGCTTTGGAGTGAAGTATGAGCGCCATTAGCAATAGTAGAAGCTCCATCGGCACTGTTGCGATCACTCTCGTCGTCGCCATTGTTGGAAGCTTTTTTGGACGCCTTTTGGATCGGTGGACGGCGGATGAAAAGCAGACGAATCAGGATTGAAAGAAGTGGAAACTCTTTTATCCTTACCTTAACGCAATTTGAATAAATAATTTTTTATGCTTATAAGTATTCTTAATTATTATTAATAATAATTAAGAATAATAAACAAACGTCAACGAAATATCTTTGTCCGGGAATGTGTGTTTTTTTTTTATTCATTAGGTAAGTTTTTTTTTTTTTTTTTTGAGATAGCTATTTTGAACAATACCCCAGTAACCATACCCGTCCCTAGGCCCGACACCGAAACATATGATAGTCTCAAACCTAGAATTTAGAGGAATCACACCTCTCGAGCCCAAGTCTTCAACCAACTGCGCCACTTTCTTAGTGACAAATATTTTTAATTTAAATTAAGTGTTATGCTATTTAACTTTCAACCAAAATAATACAAGTTTGAATCTCTCTACTTTAGTCGCAACACTAATTCAGTCGCATTAGTCTATATACTTAAAGATTATACGGTCACTAGTTCGAATTCTTCTGCATTGTTTTTCAAAAAATTTAATATTATTATTCTTTTCAACTAACTAATTAAAAAAAAAAAAAAATCATTATTTTACGTGGCGAACTCAATTTGGCTGTATATAAAATATTTTCGCAATTTCGCAATAAATGAAATTCCATTTTGCAATAAATGAAATTCTTTTAGTGTTTTTTTTTTTTTAATTTCTTGCTATAATTAGATAGTTTTCTAGTTATGAACTCGTATAAATATAATCTCGGCCATTAATGAAATTCATTTAATCTTTTTGGTTTGTTTTTGTATGTTGCCAAACTTAATATCAGAGCCTATAATCTAATCAGTAGAAGAAGATGAAGTTTGAATATAGCTACCAAATATGACCCATAAGTATTCTATATATGGTTTAAAAAGTTATCCTGTGGTATTTAATTTGGAAGGCAGCATGTTGACTCTTGAGAACATTTTGACAGTTAGTAAAGGAATCTTCTAAGGTCATATCATCTATTCTATCAACCATGTGATCTTGAATCCCACAATTGATACAAATATAATAGGATGAGATTTTCCCTTTTGCCAATATCTTCCTCTTGATGAACCTCTAAGCAACAAGGCAACAAGACAAGCTTTGGGATAGGCTATACTTCCGTCACGATTAAGTTTAAGTTTGTAAACCCAACAACATCCTATCATGTTCTTATCTATTGGAGGAGGAACTAAGTCACATACATGCTGGCAATCCAAGCATTATCTTCTTCAACCATAACATTTTGCCACTGAATATGAGTACTGGCCGTGGAAAAGAGATACCACTCATCTGATGCATATTCAATAGTATTCAAAAAAGCTTTCTTTTTTGAGATCCCTAATTCAGCTCGAGTCTTTATAGGATGACATTTACAGGAGCTTCAGTGGAAATGCATTCATAACAAGGTAAATGAACACTGTTAAAAATGTTGGTAACTAAACATGCTGAGTAGAGGACATAATAGAATGATTATCATGTGTTTGTACTTGGATCAAATATATGAAGATCGGTAGAAGGACAATAAAGATATTGAGCAAATAAAGTTGGTGTTTGAGAAGTTTCAAGAGAAAGGGCAGACTGAGATGAATCAGAATGACAGAATGACATGACTTGAAGCAGGCAACTCATTGAGTAAAGAAGGAGAAAAGGAAACATCTGAACCATAAGGATGAGGTCAGATGGTTTATTATTTGAATTAATGAAATCATAATATAATGGTGATAGATCTTACCAATACGGAAGAAATATCATTTGTAGAAAATAGAAACTTCAAAAGGAAATAAAGTTTTATAAGAAACAAAATTACAAGAAATACATAATTTTTGATTATGAGGTTTAAAACACAAGAAACCTTTGTACGCCAATGGATAACCTAAAAATATACGTTGTTTAGTTTGAGACTCAAGCTTGTGTGTATTATTTTAACATAATAGGGGATAACAAGTAGGACCGAACGTTTTAAGAACTTTATAATCAAAAAGGTTATCAGAAAGAAGCTCAAAATGACTTTTGTTACCAAGGATTTTCAAGGATAAACTATTCATAGTGAAACAACAACGGATTTAAAATAAAAGATCAAAATTTATGCGAAGTGTGAGACCTCGAAAGAAAGGAAACGGCCATATTAACTAAGCGTTTATGTTTTCATTCAGCAATGTTGTTTTGCTTATGTGTATAAGGACATGATTTGTATTGTTATATACCTTTTAATTTAAAGAAAAGTTTAAGTTGGTTGTTGACAAACTCACCACCATCATTACGAAAAACTTTCACTTTAGAAGATAGTTGATTTTCAATCAAAGTAAATGAAACTAATAAGAACATAAGAAATATCAGATATGACAAACCATAAATATCCATGTATAATTCAAATAATCTTCTATTATAGTGACATAAAACTTGTGACCATTACTAGAGTGCCTAGGAGCAGGCCTCCAAAGATGACTATGTAACAAGGCTAAGGATACAATAATACTATAAGGACTAGAAGTTGAAAAAACAAGTTTAGACATATTTCCTTCTAAACAATGCTTACACTTGTGATCAAAATTTGAAAAAGGTATAAACAAGGACTGAATAACAATTCGAAAAACAAAGAAACATGGGTGAGTGAGTCTATCATGCCAGGTAGAGAAGAAATTCTTGCTGAACTTTGAGCCTTTAAGCTAAAAGAGATTTATAAGAAGGTATGATTGGATACAAGTCATTCTAATTTTTTCTTTTCTTTGTACAAGACTTAAGGGTTATAAAATTAATTAAATAGAAGTATTTATTGATTAATTGGATTTATCTCATTCCAAACAAACCCTGACAGCTATCAAATCATTTACTTGATTTAACCTAATTTTATTAATGAAAAATTAAATTTGTCACTTTCCATGTTTTCTCTCTCATTCTTCCTCTTCGTTCATGCACACAAGGGTGTGTTGGAGAAAAGCCGTCGCCCATCTTTTACGCAAATCAAATGCGGCCAGCCCAGTCGCGATTTGGGTAGTGGGAAGCTGAACCCACGCCGCCACATTCGCGTCCCAACCGCAATCCACCTGGTCGTGCCTTCGTAAGCAAGCTCTAGATAATTTTTTATATACTAAATTGATGAATCATTGACTTTTGGCACATGATTTTAGATCTAGGGTGTGGTTAGTCGAAATTTCACTGATGAGTTATATTTTTGCATTATTGTTGAGATTAAAACTTTGATAAGAATTCTCGACTGATTTTTAAGTCATGTGCATTTTGACTAAACTTTGATTATTGATAGTAGGTAAAAGGAAATCCTTGTATTGAAACCGAAACTATATAAAACAAATTGTAAATGTATTTATTGTGTAGACCCTTTGTCATTTTTGTTGGCTAGGATCAAACCTGTTAGAAGCCTTTCATGTTAAATTCTTTAGCTGGTGACACTCTGAGAGTGATAACTGAAATTAACGAATTAATGTTTATAACCTTAATTAATTGCATTTAGGTCATGAATTATTGAAAAGAGAGCCCTTGAGTATGTTTGATCAGCTTTGACCGAGTTTTGAGACCTGAGAACCTGTTTTTGAAAGTGTGGTCCTCTTGAATGATTTCGTCGTTCTAAGTCCAATTTTCTAACCCGTTTATTTGTTGGGGCTATTTTTAAGTGCTAATCTTCGTGGTTCGTAGGTCTTGGAGCTAAGAAGCTCATTTGGAATTTTCGGCCAGGTAAGTAACCATTACCCCTTCTCGTGGTCTGTAGTGTAATAACATGTATACATGTTATTCAGCTTGTTGTTATCTTGATGATTGTGGTGTTTCTATGATATCTATTACGGGAATATGATTTGAGTGTACTTGTACGTATTTTGTCATTTTGAGTTATTGTTGATGCTTGTTAGGTCGTGATGTTTTACATTGAACTAGTCTAACATTGCTTTATGTATTGTGATATATATGTGTCTGTGTGTTGGGTCGCGATTTTCCAAAGTGATTTAGCGATTCATTGAGTTATAGATGTCCCAATGTGAACCAATTATTTTAATGTTTCACAGGAAACCCGAGTTTTTTAGATGTTCTAAGGGACGATATTTCTTTGAGAGCACGAGCTACGATTAGGTCAGACGTGTCTTAACTGTTAGACTCGGATATGAGATTTGTCAAGTGTCGGACGAGGGGGCAATATTCCTCATCGCGGTAGTGTCAGGGATCGGGTGGCCACCCGATTAGCCATACCTACCCAGAGTTCCTTGATTTTTCCAGGTTCCGTGTTTAGGAGTGAGGGTGTCGGCGATATCCCACTGCGGAGGGTGCGTATCTCTTCGTGCGAGTGCTCGAGGTCTGGCGGCAACCTGATTGCTTCGGCTCACCGTGATGCTCTCACACTATTATTGGTTACCAAGATTTCCCTCGAAGGACTTCATGAACAGTATTTTTGAATTTACAGTTTAAGCTGATAGACTTCTCTGCTCTTATGACTGTATACATGTTGAACCCCGAGTAAGGGCCCTTACTGAGTTTCGCGACTCATCCTTCCATTGTGGATTTCCTCCAGGTACTTGGACCAGGATGCTGTTTGATTATGGGAGACATCGCACTAGAGTCTAGGAAAAGTCCTAGCCGATTTTGAATTCCGCTATTTTTGGATAAATGATATTTATTGCTTACTTAAATTCTTTGGGATCTCACCGATAAAAAAAAATAATTTTCATTTAATGCACGTTGGTTTATCTGTTAAATTGATTTTGTAACTGATTTTCATGGAATTGGAGTTAAGTAAGATCTTTGGTTTTTACTCTTTGAAAACCCGAGTCCTTACATTTGTTAACTTATCTGTATTTTGAAATATTTGTCATAAAAAGAAAGTAGAAATATCAGGAGCACAATATATATTTTTAACAGAGAAAAATGAAAATTAGTAGAAATTGAACCAACACCTTTATGAGACATGAAAATACCTTGGCCATTTTCCAATTGTTATGTTATCACCATCCGTGTAAGACGAAGCAAGATTTAGATTCTAGAACTCATTTGTAACATGGGCATTACTATCACTGCTATAAAGCCAAACACCAGATTTCAATGGAGGTGGATGAAGGGCAAATGTTACATGGATTCAAAAGTACTTGAAGATGCGTTCACAACCATCTCGGCCAATTTAGCTGGAGTATGATGTCGTTGATACGAGTAATTCATTCGATGGTAATAGTTCGGAGCATTGTGGCTAAAACGATGAAAAATTTACCAATTAACATTGTGAGAGAATGTGAAAGTTCTCGAGGTTGATTGATAGTCTGAGAACTAGAATGGGAGAACTATTGTCCAGAATATTGTGTAGAATTTATAAAAGACGAAGAGATTCATCAACCTCATCCACCAGACTACCAACCACGTCTTCAAGAACTATCCAAGAACCACGAGCTGGATTCTGAACATTATTAAGCATATCCATTGTTGGAAGATTCAAAGCCTCTTATTGTTTAACCTTTCGTAAAATCGCTAATGCTTATGTTTCAAGAAGAATATGTAATTCATCAAATCTTAAAGTTTGTGATCGTGTTTGAAGAGAAGTTTGTAGAACATTTAATGAATATGGTAACCTATTAACGGTGTATAATGTGAGATCTTCTGAATCAATTGGAATAGCAATGGCAGCCAATCGATGAATAATATTCTTAATCCTATGAATATATACATCGTGGACTCAATATTCTTCTTGACAAGAGATTCTAATACAGATTTCAAGTTCACGATATTAGATCTTGAAGAGGAAGAAAATAATTTTTTTAAGTGTCCTGAAATTCTTTAGAGGTAGAACAACCTACACCATATGATAGGGCATTTTGTGATAGTGTTACATTCAAGATGCTACTAGGGCTTGATCCTTTTCATACCAAATGAAATAGGTAGGATCTAATATAAATCTTGGAAGATTCACAATCTCCTTTCTTTGAAAAAGAGACGAGTAATCGATGCATAATTATACCCAAAAAGTTCATGAGATTTCAAGAGAGGACTTATTTGATATTTCCACAATACAAAATTTGAAGAATCTAACCAGACTAAAACAAAGTTGTAGGTGTTTGCAAGAAGATAGATCGAAGAACTTGGTGATGTTTTTGTCGGATTCGCCATTGAATTTCATAGAGAGAACTTGAAGAACATACGAAGGAAAGAAAATGTGCAAGTAAAATCAACAGCCATGTACAAAGCTCTGATACCATGTTGTTATTCAAATATAAGCCCAATGAATATTGTACTTTTATTAATGAAAGGCAAAGCCTTATTTATACACAGACGAAAACAGGGAAGAAGCATCTTAGGGGCATTTAACAAATAAAACAGAAAATTATCATAATAACCAATAAACTAACTAATCTAACGAAGTCCAAGATATACATAATACCATGGAATTAAACTCTCTTCAACACCTTCCTTTTTTTTCATTTGAAGTTGGAGATTCAAATCCATGATTAACTTGCCGGATTATATAGCTTATTGTTAATTAAATTAAATCCTTGTTCGCACCACCTTTCCCTCTTTAAAACAATAAATAAGGGGTACTAAGTACATGCATCTGCCGTATACAAATAGTTGTACGGGTGTGTTTGAGCCACTAACATCAAGTAGCGAGAAAGAAAACGGTGATGATTCTTAGTGTTTGAACAACCGAAAAATCATTTATCTATAATCACGTTTCTCTAAAATTACATTTTGATTCTCCTCCTAACTACTTATAATTCTTTCCGCATCAAATTTTTATTCTCCTCGTAACCAATTTTCACTCACATCAAATTCACTAGTTTATTTTCCTCGTAATCGTTCTCTTTCACCCAAACACAAATAATCCTTATCCTTATAATAATTTTCTTCACCACAAACACAAATAATCATTCTGCTCATAATAGTTCATTGCACCCCAAACACAAATGATCATTCTTACCATAATCGTTCTCGTTCTTATTCTTCTAATTTTCATTGTCCCACAATCATTCTCATTCTCCTCCCCCAAACACCCTCTAAATAGTTTTAAGAATCTACTCACCACCACTCGTTTATCTCAATTATCTTCATCCAAGGGGGACAAAACTAACAACATTTTTTGCAATAACAGTAGCAACCTCTTGTTATTACATAATCAGAAATGTTATGGAATATGATATGTTTACCAGAACTGAATATGGCCAAGCTTATATTATAGAAACTGAATATGCACAAGCTTATCTTAATGTGAACCAATGAATGAACAAATTAAGACTTTTCCTAATAAAATTATTTAATTTACGTGGATATATAAAAAAATAAGTATTGAATAAAACAGAAAAAATAAAAAAAGAGAGACAGCAAGAAGAAGAAAAGGATAGAAACTTCCAAGCAGAGCCGCGAAGGAAATATTAGAGGTTAGGCACATCTACTTTACTCTGCAGATACCGGAAAATCTGAGGAATGGAGAATCGTGGCTTTTCTCTGGACTTTATACACAACTTTGCTACTGATAAAAGGTTTCGGGCATCTTTGTAGTCGTAACTATTTCCGAGATCAGGGTCGATCATCTTGTTCATCGACCTCGCAAAGTTTGTCTCTTGGATCCACTTGATAAGATCAGCACCTGTTCCATCTGATGATTGTCCAGTAATGAGCTCCAGAATCAGGACCCCAAGCTGGTAAATAATGTTTCCACATTTCTGATCCATAAAATCTGCAGTAATGTAATGAAAAGAGAAGGAAAAGTTAAAATCTGGAGAGAATTGATAATGGGACTATTTTAGCAGTTCTTGTATTTGATAAACTAACCATCAGATTTTGATGCATCGGGATAACCACTGATATTTGTAGGGGTGCAGAGAAAGCCAACATCAGATATCTAAGCAGATAAAAGGAAGAATTTAACATTTATGCTTCAGGTTCTACTTCGCTTTTATTGGATAAATTGAGCCAAGGAAACTTGAAAAGAATATTTCGGTACCTTTGCAGTGAAGTTTTCGTCTAACATGATAGTGCTTGAGCTGATGGAAACATGACACATTGGAGGGTCGGTGAAAAGAAGCAAGTATTCCTGCATCGAAGAGAATTTAACTATCGATGATTTAAGCATTCCTGTAAATGTTTTGAGTGTATAGATGCATAAATACAAAAGGTTTGAGGAACTTGTGATATATCAATTGAAATATTATTAAGATTAGAGAACTCACCAGTGCAGCAGCTACACCTGCGGCTATTTGTAGCCTCATCCTCCAAGTCAAGGGAGTCTTGAGAGGATCTGTCACGGTAAAGCCATTGTGATTGAATCTTATGTGACAAACAAATGTAATTATGCATGCAAACAACTCAGTTCTCGACCATACCATTAAGATGATCCCTCAAGCTTCCATTTCCAATCTCATCAAACACGAGCAATCTGAATAGAATCAAAAGAGAGAATGAAAATGAGTCAAAGGAAAGGAATGAATTATAGTGTATTGGCCACTTATCAATGCACATAATAATTGAGACAGAACAAGTCAAAAGTAAACTGCAGGGATCAAAATGAATATAAAAAAATGTAGCATTGCTTCCTATATTTACTAATATTTTGATCAAATTAATTTTTATTTGAGCCTTTGAGAATTTTGTGAGTGGGGTTTCTCTTTTCTTCTTCCTGATGATCTGGTCTGCCTTCGCACTTGTAAAATCCATACAACCTGTCTTATGTCCAAGCATACGCTCAAATTCATTTGCTTGATCAAAATATCCCAACATTTTATACGTATAATCCAACCTTCTACCTTCTGAATGACAGATTTATGTCATTGAGGCTTATGCTAAGAAAATTGCATCCAAGTATGCACAAATAATATCTCAGGGTAGGGGTAAACAACCATGTGATAATAGAGATACTGTAATCAAATTGCATATTATAACCAACACTCATCACTCCCCTTACTCATGGAAACTTGATAAACTCTCTACAAGTGAAATTCAATTATAAGTATGGAGAAAAACAACTCGATAGGGACTTGAACTCATGATCTCATGCTTTGATACCGATTTTAATTTGAGTTGATCGGTGATTTAACCTGTTTCAACAACAATAAATCATCTAACCTCTTATGGCCTATGGAGAAGCCTCTCAATTTTAGAAGATGGCGATGGTGCAAGCGGCCAAGAAGCTGCACTTCTGTGATGAAAACATTGTCGCTCAAAGCACTCAGATCCTTTACCAATCCAACTCTGCCATCTTGAAATTTAGCATTATAAGCAGCACTCCGAGGATTGCTGTAGGCAACTCTGTTGAACCCACCAGTTGCTCTTTTTATTTCCTTGTACGAAAGACGCCTCACGTATAATAGTGGCACTGATTAAAAAAAAACCCAACTGAGTTATATTTAGGCACTTGTTTCCAGACATGGAAAAGCAAAAAAGCTTTGTTGCAGAAAAACAGATAACACAATCAAATTTCAGAGTGCTGGAAAATGCAAAAATAGAGAAACATATCATCACAAAAACACCAAGAAAAGCGCCCAACCGATAACGCTGCTAAATGCATGATTGCGTATGCTTCGTATGTAAAATGACTCAAATCAACTAGGTTAGTTTAGTTGCCATTAATATAAGCAAGAGCAGCTTGTCAGTACGTTTAGCCAATTCCAATTCAACGAACATTAGAAAACGAGGAATTGAGATTCGAAAAGTTCATAAACACGACGAAAAATACGGAACACTATTACTCGCGCGTTGAATTCCTCAAGTGAAATTCGTTCGGTTCTTCCACAATTTATACGAATAATGTAGTAAATTTAGAACAATAGAAAATAATCTAGCAATTCTCTCGTAAAAATATCATGAGAAAGCGCAGTCAACGTTCAGTTCCACTTCCACATCACATCCAATTTTCCAAATTCCATTACAGTTTATAGAGTCAAGCAACAGAGAGGCATCATAACTCAACCACAACAATTAACATTGTTTTCAAAGAATCCAACGATCAAAATGGCTTAAAATTCAGCAAATCGAAGACAAGAAATAGAGAAAAAGCAAGAATCGATGTACCAGAACGAGATCGGTGATACCAAGCGAGGAGGCGGTGCCTGAACCTGAAAATCCAGCGATCCATGGGAGGCAGAATTGAGAACCCCGGTGGGGAGAATTTAATGATGAGACTTCTCCAGCATAATGAAGATTGCTAAATTCCATTTTGTCGTGAGTGTTTCTCTTATAGACGGTTCGGCAAATTGCTCGTCGGCTGAGAATAAACAGAAAAAAAAAGGGAAGAGAGAGAGAAATAGAAAAAGCCCTGCTGTCTGTTTGTAAGTTGAATTTACAGCTCCTTTACTCGCTAAAGTTACGGTTATCGGAACTATATTTATTGTCACTTCAATTATTTATTTAAAGTAAATTGGAATAGTTCTAAAACAAAAGTAAGTTGGAATAAATACTCCTTTTATGTTTTTCCAAAATTAAAAAGTTATATTCCCTCCCACGTTATTAACAAAAAAAAAAAAAAAAAAAAAAAAAAAGTTATTCTTCTTCCTTTCTCTTCGATGCAATATTTTGGTTTTTAGGGCACATTTGGATGGAGTAGGTTGGGATAGGAAGGGAAGTGTTAAGAAAGTTTGGTGCAAGGTTGGAATGTGAAGTGTTAATAAAAAAAAAAATCCAAATTTAACTTAAATAAATATCGTCTAATATTAATTTATTAAATTAACTACCATATTCAAATGAAATTAAAATATTATAATTACTAAATTGGAATGAACGTTGTTTATAACCTCATTGCATTAAAATTATGAAATACTTAATTAATATTCTTTAAAGCCTAGAAATATATGGTTTTGAAATTCAAATTTTCTTTCCTGAAATGTGTTTACAATTTCCATATTAACTGGGATAAAATAATATTTATAAAATTGAGTGACAATTTAATGTTTAAAAATAGAAGTGTTGTAAATATTTCATACAGAACAACAACATAGCATGTGAACACAAAATATAAATGGTCTGAACCAAACATTGACAACCTAAACTTCTCCCCTCCCATCCCATCATCACATTACTTAACATTATTTCTATCCATTCTGAAGCATATAGGTGCAATAATTACGAGTCATGCGATTATCAAGCTGAAGGAAAGTTGCTACTTTATCTCCATCACATGCCACCAAATACACCAAAGCAGCTTGTTTTTTCTCTGTAAAGTAAGAGAATCTATTTTCTTAGTGGATGCTTCTCTGTTCTTACTTATTATCTCCTGCCTCTGGAATTGCCAGTTGATGGCCTTGTCTAACTTTTCTTCCGTCGTTTGAGTGTGCTTCTTCAGAACATTAAGTAACTCAACATTCTTTCCTACCTTCTTCCTCTTACTACCACTAGCTCTGGATTGACTTCCACCTTGTGTAAGGACCCGACCCAACACAAAGTCTAACTCGAGGCCTTAACCTCTCATGCATGAATAACATTTATTAAAATCATGGAGACATGCTAAATATCTTTTGTATTTAATGAAATAATTTAATAAAAC
>JBBMEG010000020.1:1923528-1936017 GCA_037832605.1 Cyclanthera cordifolia | reverse complement strand
GGTTGGTTAAGATTGTATCTAGATATTATAGGATTATATTTAGGTTGGTTAAGATTGTATTTAGATATTATAGGATTTTATTGAAGTTAGTTAAGATTGTAATTGAGGTTAGTTAAGATTGTAATTGTGTAGCTCAATGAGAAAAAGTACGACATATTTTTCTCCTAAACTCTTTTACAGGCCCCTTTAATTTCATTGTCCCTCGACATCGGTGATGGTTGCTTGCCGAATGCATAGAGTGTAGTGAAAATTGTGGAACGATTTGGGTTAGAGCTTGATTTTTTGATTTTTGCTTATGTGTAGCGAGTTCTTTAGCAACTTCCTCTCTTCTCTGATGCTGACCGACTTTAGAACGTATTTGCGTGAAAACGGTCACTGTGAGTTGGATGCTGCATTGCTCTACCTAGCGAGTTTCTTTTCATATTTCCTCCCTTTTGGCTTTACTATAAGCTTATGTGACTGCTATTCCATCCGACATACTCTGCTTAGCTTGGGACGCTCCCCTCTTGTTTTGGACGTTTGCTGACCTCAGTGAAGCAACCCACTCTCTCTTCGCCTGAAGTTTGTGGTTCACAACATATTGACTTCTTTCTCTTTCAACGTTTCTTGCTGATCGATCCATATGAGTCACAAATTTGCGAGTCTTCTCCACACTATCCACCACCTAGCACAGACTTGGGATGTGTCTACCTCCTCCCCTTTCCTCTGTGCCAGTTCTATTGAATCCTCCATATGCGAGTTCTTCCTCTCCGGTGTGTAGCTAATTATGAGATAAAATCCTTCGAATATGCAAGTCTTTCCTTTTAGGATGTATAGTTGTATGTTCAATTTTCTAAGAGTTGGAGTTTTGTATTTACCGTGTTATGTTATTGTAAAAATGGTTCAGAACCTTACTCAAAATCTTGCAACACTTTCATCCTATCAATGAAAATGTTTTCATTTCTTATAAAAAACATGTACAAATTATTATTCTTATTACATTTCTTATCACTGTTGTTTATTAATGGAACTTCTTTGCATGTGAAGTGCGATGAGAAAATAGTTAAAACGTGGAAATGAAGTAAGGAAACGGTTCCTATGAGGTAGTGTTTGAAAGGTGCAAATTTGCAATAAAGCCTAAAATAGGCGCAGAAAAGCCCAAGGCGCACCTTCGGCGCCTTGCTTCAATGAGGCGCGCGCCTCGCTCGACTTTTCGTGAGGTGCCCTGGCGCGCGCCTCGGGGGTTTTTTTTTGATTTTTCTAAATATGTCAAAATGAAATCGTGCGGAAAAAACTCGTGCAGAAGAAAATAGAGAAGAAGAAGAGTTTTTTGTAATAATTAAAATGAGAAGTAGGAAGAAGTTGAATGCAAATAGAAGTGAGAGAATATAAAGTAAATTGATATGACTAATGCTTTGGTATTTGTAATAATAATAAAAGCAAATTTAATGTACTTATTTATTACTTTTTTTCAATTTTCTTTATATAGAATATTTATTACTAACGTGGACTCTTTATCTCCAACATCTTTTATATAATAAATTACCTTCTTAAATAGTTCATAATTTCAAAGCATCTTAATTATTTATAATATTTATTGTTATTTATAACTCAAAAATTAGTAACTATTTTCAATGGTTTTAAATACTTACATTGAAATTGGTCAATGCTTTTTTTAATTGTTAATTTATGAAGTTTATATTCTTATATTTGTCTTAAAGTTATTGAATGTTTAACTAATGATTTTATTTAATAGTTAGTTTCACATCATTTGAGGCTAGCCTAAGATCAACATTTTTCTTTTTTTATAATTTTATACATTTTTTTGTTGTATATCTATATATTTTTTTTCGTCTGTCTTCTAGAAGTCTTACTTTTATCCTTTTGTTTTGTCTTTTGAATATATGACATACTGATAAATAGTTTGAATGTTTGATGCGTATGTGGTGCTATATAACTATTGTATAATGTTTGGTGGCTTACAAAAATTAGCCAAGTATTTTGATACTTGTGTAAGTGTTGTGAATAGTGTGATAGTTGTATGTGTTAAATTATTACTTATGAGTGAGGTTTAATGGTATTATGGTCTATGTCTATATTCGTCTTTAAATTTTGTAAACAATTACAAGATGATATGTATCTTTGTGTGAATATAATAAATATATTTTTTTATACATGGTGCACCTCGAAAATAAAGCATGCGCCTTTTTTGCCTCTCGCGCCTCAGGCTTCAGATAGCCCTTTGCGTCTCACGCCTTTTGAAACACTGCTATAAGGCAAGAATTATTGATTTTTGTACATACACTGGATTTCATGGTTAGGGTATGACAAAAGAAGATTAAAAGAAAACTATTTAGATTTTTCATCTTATTTTATTTTTTTGAAAGAAGATTTTCATCTTATTATAATGTGATGCTGGCAACTTAACTATCTTTTACCAGGAGCATATTTATTTTATATTTGAACAAATAATTACTCCTAACATAGACATATCTAACATTGACATAAATTGCCAAAAGGAGCTCTGCTCTAGTTGCATTATGTAAAACCTAGTAATTAAGAGGTTACAGAATCTAGACCTCACTTTCAAATGTTGTTGAACTAAAAAAAACATTAACATTCTGTTTATTGTTTAAATGACTTAAATTAGAGACATAATTATTAGAAATAGTTTTCTTTGATTTTTTATTCTTTCCTACTCGGTCCCTAATAAACTAACAGTATGTAGTGAATTTTTGATGATAAATTGTTTTATTTCTTGAAATGATGGTGGGTACTTAATTTTTGACACAGGTTCTACTTGAATTACAAGTTTATGGGTTGTCAGATTTCATTAAGTGCAAAGAAGGGAAAAAAGATGAATTGGCAAATTCTATACTCGGAAATTCATCTGGTATGATGAATGGTGCTTCAGGAATGGGGACTGTTGGCTGCTTCCGTGTAAATTCTTCAGTTTTTTCTGGAAGCTCTCGTGAAGCTGGCTCTCTAGGATTGACAGGCTTGCAAAATCTTGGGAATACCTGTTTCATGAACAGTGCTCTCCAGTGTTTAGTGCACACTCCGAAACTTGTTGACTACTTTCTTGGTGACTATGGTAGAGAAATAAATCATGACAACCCATTGGGCATGAATGTATGCTTTCTATGATTTTAATTCTTCACGACTCCTTTTTTTCTCGGTGAATTCCTTTCTTTTAACAATTTTATTCAATGATCAACTCTGCATTCTAAGCTAGCTAACTACAGATTAAATAGTCTGCTAGCAGAAATTACAAGTATATCGAACTGAATTAGTAGTAACCTTCATTAGTTGACTTAATGATCAAGAGGACCTTGGAAAATTAAGAGGTTATCGGTTCAATCTACCGTGCAAATAGTTTTGAGAGTCAAGAATTTTCCACACTTATTAAAAGCAATGCCTTTATATAGTGTTACATCTTAACCCTAACGACTAAATGAGCCTAATGGACCTAACACAAATAATAACATATAAACCTAGTCTAACTAACTTTAACACTCCCCCTCAAGCTGGAGCAAATATGTCTGTCATGCCTAGTTTGTTACAGAGGTAGCTTATCCGTGCTCCATTCAATGCTTTGGTGAGAAGGTCATCTAATTGCTCTCCAGTCTTCCCATATCCTGTTGAGATCAAAACCTTGTTGTATCTTTTCCCAAATAAAATGACAATCTATTTCAATATGCTTGGTCCTTTCATGAAATACTGGATTCGAGGCGATAGATATAGCCGCTTGATTATCACACCACAACTTTGCAGGAAACTAGACTTTACTCCAATTTCGTCTAGGAGTTAGATCAACCACACAACTTCACACGTTGCTTGAGCTATGACTCTATATTCAGACTCAGCACTAGACCGAGACACCACATTCTGCTTCTTACTCTTCCATGACACTAGATTGCCTCCTACAAAGACACAATATCCCGAAGTCGACCTCCTATCTTCCTTAGACCCTGCCCAATCGGCATTTGAAAAACACTCTATATTCATATGTCCATGATTCTCATACAACACTCTTTTACCTGGTGTAGATTTCAAAAAACCCATAATTTGTTCCACTGCTGTCCAATGATCTACTGTAGGAGCTGACATAAACTGACTGACCACACTGATAGGATACGATATATCTGTTCTCGTAACAGGTTGTAGATCGGCCTTCGAGCTTTCTAGAACTGCTGGCGGTGTCGGCTAACTCCAACAGCGGCGGTGGCGGATTCCGACAACGGCAACGGCGGATTCAGGCGACACAGTAGCTGTAACCCTAAATTCGACTTCTTCAAACCCTATGCTATGATAACATGTAAACAGTTTTGAGAGTCAAGAATTTTCCACACTTGTATTATTAGAGGCAATGCCTTTATATAGTGTTACATCCTAACCCTAACGACTAAATGGGCCTAACACAAATAATAACATATAAACCTAGTCTAACTAACTTCAACAATCACGTACTTAAGTATTAATTTTCAACGGATTTTCATGACAATCAAAACAAATGTTGTTATGATTGTCTTGTGAGAATAGTCAAGGTGCACGAAATCTTGCTTGAACACTCATAGATAAATAAAACCTGAATTAGTAGTGTTGAAATGTCTTAAATGATATTATGCTACGTATACATCGTACATGGGTCTCGCTATGAAATATATGCTATATAAACTCTTTTAAAACCCACATTCTCTTGACCTAGTGTTTTTATTCTTATCTCCTTTCTTATTCTTTCACGATTATTTCATAACGTAGTTTCAACTAGCTGATTCATAACTGTCCTGCGTCAGCAACAATTAAAATTACAATCTGCCTAACATTTTGAGTTGCTCACCACCATTTCATTAGTTTGGGAGAAAAGGTTTTCTAAGAAACCTCTCATTTTAAAACAAATGTTTATAATGATTGGTAACTTCTTAGGGGGAGATTGCGTTAGCATTTGGAGATATGTTGAGGAAACTATGGGCTCCTGGCGCAAGTCCTGTGGCACCAAGAACGTTCAAGTCTAAGCTTGCTAGATTTGCTCCTCAATTCAGTGGCTTTAATCAACATGATTCTCAAGTCAGTGAAGTTTCTTGCTATCAGTAGTAGGATTCTTAGATTTCTTTCCTCTAGGTGATTGGGTTCTCGTTACAAGTTTTTTTCCCATTGTCTTGTAGTCTGATTCATTATATTTTTACAGGAGCTACTTGCTTTTTTGTTAGACGGGCTCCATGAAGATCTTAATCGTGTGAAAAAAAAGCCTTACGTAGAAGCCAAAGATGGAGATGGACGGCCTGATAATGATGTAGCTGATGAATATTGGCAAAACCATTTGGCTCGCAATGACTCCATCATTGTTGATGTGTGCCAAGTATATACCCTCTCTTCTTTTCCTTTTATTGCTTACACGACTTGCCTTTGAGCGACATATGGAGATAGCTTTTACATTTTGATACAGCATGTTCTCGAATCTCTTATGCTCTTGGCGAAATAAAATTTAATTTTCATAGTATTAATTACCTTCATTGAGGTATGAGACTCGTGTATGAGTACTACCTCTCTCTCTTATTTTTTTTATTTTTTGTTTTTCCTTCTAGATTTGCATGCCTAAGTTGTATTTGGAAAGAGAATATTTTCAATTTAATTTGTCTCATCAAGGCTTTCGGTGTTTGATTTCATCCATGCAGGGTCAATATAAGTCAACATTAGTTTGTCCTATTTGCAGAAAGGTCTCTACTACCTTTGACCCATTCATGTATTTATCCCTACCCCTACCTTCAACAACCATGCGAACAATGACATTAACAGTTGTGAGCACTGATGGAAGTATTCCAGCTCCATGCACCATTACAGTTCCCAAGTCTGGAAAATGGGAAGACCTAATAAAAGCACTTAGTATTGCATCCTCTTTAAAAGCAGATGAGACTTTTTTAGTTGCTGAGGTATTTCATTGTGATTGTATTACTTTTCAAATGGTTGCATTATGCCTTCATTTTCTTTTACTTTACCATAGAGTCTTACGTTATTCTCATTGATCTCTGAACTCATAATTTCTATACAGGTATACAACAATCGCATCATACGGTATCTTGAGGAGCCAGCTGATTCTTTATCCCTGATAAGAGACGGCGACAGATTGGTTGCTTATCGCTTAGCAAAAGACGATGAACCCTTGGTTGTGTTCATGCATCAAAGGATCGAGGAGTAAGTGCATTATATTTTTAAACTGATCGATCTTGATTTCAAGTGATTTTGTATTTATTATCAAAAATTTATATGCATGAAGTTCATTGTAAACTATTTTTTGTCTCTAAGGAAGGTATGTTTTTCCCTTAATGTGGAAGGGCGACGAGGGAGACCTCGAGTGCATACGCTGGTTCCAATATTTTAGGAGTTTGAAATTCCATGTACATCGGATCATTTGATCTCTAGAAAATTGTTGGTATTTTCTCTTAAGATGTAGAGGTTCTAATTGGTATGAAATCGAAACAGCAATCAAGATAAAGTGAGAGACAATTACACAGATTTACGTAGTTCACTAACGGTGTGTTAGCTACGTCTATGGGCAGAGGGAAGAACAATTTTATTAGGAAGAAGAAATAAAAAAATGTTGATCAAAGAGGGGCTAGGGTTTTAAGAGAGTTATGTAGTCCACTCTCATAAAATTCTATTACAACAAACAACCCAATTACATAAACACCCAAAGACGAAAGCATAAACCCAATTACAATTTCGTCTAGTCGCCCCTGGACCCCGACTCGCTGCCAGGCAGCAAGACCCCTGACTAAGTAATCACGGGGCATCAAAGTTGAAGGCATATATCAACACTAACAATGATTTTCTTGGAATTCATTTATTGCTCGGTGGAAAAAAAGATTATGCTTAGGATGAGTGTTTGTTTTATAGGAATAAATTTTTTTTCGTTGATGTATGAAAGATTATACATAATAGAATGAGATACAAGAAACAATGCTAGTGAGCAAATAAATAGCTTAGAGCCTAAGACTATAATTACAAAAAGGTTGTGACCTTTTGCTCCAAAATATTACTAAATGAAAAATAGTAATAGAAAGAGTAATGGGGGGTTTTCTCCTTATCTTTGAAGAGGTTGTCATTTTGAGTCAATCTAATCTTCCAAAAAGTTGTTGCAAGGAAGTTGTGCCCCATAGTTGCCACATCTTCTTTGAAAGGATGTCCACACCATAGGTAATTCAGTAAGTTGGTAGAGTTGTCGGAAAGAGGAGAGCTCCAACCAAAGGCTGACGTATCCATGCCATCCAGATGTAGCTAAGGCCTAAGGGACAAGCTCGGAAGAGGTGGTTCTAATCTTTAGCGTGAAGTTACAATTAACACACCAACAAGGATAAAGGGTAGCTGATGGATATTTCTTCTGTAAGATGTTGTTTGTGTTAAGACGACCATGACTAGTCTCCCATAAGGAAAAAAAACAGACCTTCTTTGGGCACTTTGCCTTCCATTTGAAAGGTAAAATTCTTTGTTAGCCACAAGGGATGATGAAGTGAGCTTGTGAAGAAAATGCCACTACCTTTCAACTTCCAAATCCTGGAGTCCTCAATAATCACAGGGAGGGAGAGAGAGAGGCAGTAAGGAAGAAAGAGCAGCTTCTGTCAAATTCCTTATAAGGCATAGATTTGTGGAGTCTACCTATGGAATCTAGTAGTCCATAACAGACCATTTCTTATTCTTTAAGAGATGGTAAAGGTAGTTAAAGCCAGCTCTCATAGTGTAATCTCTAATTCAATGGTCGTCCCAAAAAGAAATGTTAGATCCATTTCCCACTTTCATTATGATGTTATCCCTGATCAAATGATGTTTCATGATGATGTTATCCCTGATCAAATGATAAGTAATGGAATGTCTTTTCAAGGTTCCTTGTTTTTTCATGAGAATGTTTCCAAGGGCCCTTCACTTAGGATGAGATTTCTTTCCTCTTGTTTCTGCCTTTTCTTTTCTTGAGTCTGGCTGTATATTGCTTTTGTTATAAAAAACGGAAACAACAATCAAGAAAATAAATAAAACGTGAGACAAAACACCAACCACTCTGCCTTTGAATCCCGACTCACTAATCGGGCAACGAGTCTCTCAACTAAGTAATGGTACGGCAACATAGTTCAAAGACATCTCATCAGCTTTGTTTGGTAGTCTCTACTTTCTTACTCATTGATATCGACTTTTATTTGGCCATTGTTATTTTGAAAATTTTGTCACTTTCTTGGTTTGCCGAGATCCTAGAAGCATACATAATGGGAGGATGCGTAAGTCTTCTAGCAGGCATTTATGCATTTCACCTTAATTATCGTTCAATAGAAGTGTGATCGATAGACTTATTAACATTCTTCTTGTTATGCTCATTAGCAAGCTTAATAGCGAACCGTTTACTTATCACATGAGGCTGGCTGATCACATCATGCTATGAGTAAAAAAAGGTTTTTAAATTTTAAAAACTGTACATTGATCTACATGCTTGATTTAAAATCAAATAAAAAATTCTAATCGTCCTCAGCTCGAAGAAGTTAATTTTTGGTAAGTAGTGCCACAGCCTAATAAGATATCATCGAAGTCATGGATTATCTCTGGCATATAAAATTTGGCTATAAGAGCTTCTATTGTTCTACTGTCCGTAACTTAACTCTTGGATTTAATTGCCATGACCTTATAAGTTGATTCAATTTTCCCTTTCTATGTAGATTGGAAAAGTGAACAGTAATGGCATTTACATATGTGATTTTTCTCCTTCAAAATGTAATTGCACTTGGATTTATTGGATTACAGTGAAGTGTATGAGAAACTAGTTCTTGGATTGATCATAATTGTTTTGTTAGTAAACAATTAGTAGACCGGTGGAAAATGGCAACTTCCTGCCCATAGCAACCTTGATATTTTTTGTACAATTGAGTTGATGAATGCTAGTAACATATTGCGTGTTTTGCCAAACTTACCTGGAATCTAACTTTCTTGTCTTGTCAGGCAGTACATCAATGGGAAAAATACTACAAGTCCTAAGCCATTTGGATTTCCTTTGGTGGCTAAGCTGCCTAGTGCCTTTAATGGATCTGATATCCAAGACATATACAAAAAATTATTTAGTCCCTTACAGGTTTCTCCTCAAGATGCTTTGGAAGAAAACCATACCTCTGACGTTCATGCCATTGAGAAAACCAGGGAGGAGGAGAATGTAACTAATTCTCCATCAGCTTGTGTAATTAATCATCTAAGAAGTGAAGATGGAGTTAATTCATTGTCAGATGCTGATTTACAATTTTACACTACAGATGAGAAGGGAACCATTAAGGGCTCTGAAATTCAAGTTGGTGAATCTGTAGTCGGGTCAGAAAAGAGCAAGCGGCTGCATCTGCTTGTGTGCTGGCCGGAAAAGAAGATTGAGCGTTATGATACTCGCCTTCTTACCTCTTTACCTGAGGTTTTCAAATCCAGCCTTTTCACAAAGAGACCTCAAGAAACTGTTTCTTTATATAAATGCCTTGAAGCTTTCTTGCAAGAAGAGCCTCTTGGACCCGAAGACATGTGGTTAGTGCATTTATATTTTTGGCATTATTCTCATTTTAAAAAAATTGCATATGCACAATGAGCTTTATAGTTCTGGTTTGATTGTTTGGAATTTGGAAAATGAAATATTTTGATAGGAAAATTGTTAAGATCCGAGATATCTCAATAATCACACCGTTCGATGGATAGCCAAAAGAAGAACTTAGATTGATAATAGTGGAGGTCGTTACAAAATACAAAGTAATCCCCCACCTTTCGAGAAGGTGGTTCTCTCCCACGAGTATGAGTCTAAGATACTGTATAAACTCTAACACAACAGAAGCCTATCCTACAATTAGTAAAATCGAAATATAAATAGGACATGTGTTGTAACTAGCTGTTAGAGGTTGTTGGTGCTTCTTGGCCTTATTTGCCCCTCCTTGAGTAGACGTTCCTGATGGGAGGTCTCATAAAGTCTCTGCCGTTAAAATTTACCTTGTCCTCAAGGCAGTAGTCAGGGACTTGATAACGAATTGTGGATGCACGTTCTTAGATAGCTTCATGTTCGTGTAACCCTTGCTAGTGAATGAGAATCTCAAGTTCCCCTTCCTTTTCATTCCATTGGTATGCGAGGACGTTGTCGGGTTATGCTATCTATTCAAAATCTTCAGTTAGTTTGGGCTCTTCTGGATTGACTTCTTAGTCTACTTCTAGTGCTTCTGGACATGTCGAATACTGGCATCTGGGGGTAGTTCCATGCGATATGCAATTTTTCTTACTCTTTCTTGTATTCGGTATGGCCCAAAGTACTTGGGTGCTAGCTTTTCGTTTCTCTTCCTTGTGATCGATCTATACGACCTTATTTTCAAAAATACCCCTCTGCCAATTGTAAATTCGACATCCCATCGATGACGATCGACATTTTTCTTCTTTCGATTTTGGGCTTCTTGTTTATGATTGCGAATACGATTGAGCATCACATCTCTTTCCTTCAATTGGTCATCAAGCACTGTGTCACGGTCATGCTTGTCCAGTGCGTGTTGCATGTGGCCGCATGCACCCTTAGACCCTTTTTTATCATGCTTTCCTAGTATAGGATTTACTTTTCATGTTGTTATTTTTTTTGAGCTTTGGAGCCGTATGACTCCTCGCTATTTTGACGTGCAAGCCTGACACATCAAATATGGCCCAAAATGTACTATATGGGTGGTATGACTTCTTGAAGCTTCCTTCCTACCTAGTTATATGTTGAATGCAATATAGTTGAAGTGGTCCTTGTTGTATTTTCATATAGCCTTTTAAAGACATCGAAGTTAGATCGTCGCACGCTGCATTTGTTGTCCTTTGATCTTGAAAAGCATAATCGACGGTGGAGGTTGTCTATCTTGGAAGGGAGTCGGGTCGATAGTGTTGTGGTGCGTGGTGTTCTACCAATACATTCCATTCGACCCATTTCCTCAAGTTTTCTGAGCACAAGCAATGCAGAAATGTCTCAATGCCTTCATGAACAATTTTCGTCTGTCCATCAGTTTGAGGATGGTACGCTGTGCTTCAGAGCAACCTCTTGCCTTGCATTCGAAATAATTCTAACCAGAACTTACTAATGAATATGCATTCTCGGTTAGACACAATGGATCTAGGGAAATCATGAAGTTGGACAATTTCACTGACAAATATGGCAGCAATGGTCTTAGCAGTGTATGGGTGTTTGACCACTGTACAATGTCCATACTGAGACGATCTACTACCACCATAATGGTTTCATTCCCCTTTGAGCATGCTAATCCCTCCACGAAATCTATCGAGATGTCCTCCGTATTCTTTTGAGACATGGAAGTGGTTGGAGTAGGCCTACTAGTGTGATACGCATCGAGCCTTCCAAGTCTATTCACGAAAGAAGAAAGCGACTTAATTTTGTCTATTATTATATTAATTAGATAGGTTTATTTTAAAGTTGCTGATTTTGGTTTATTTTAAATGAACCGGTTTGGTTCGGTTTATTTTGGTTTTATTATTAGGGTTTAGATATAAATAGGAGTTGTAGTCATTTGTTAGGGTATCTTATTTTCTTGAACAATTTGGCATTCCGTTGGAGTGAAGGAGAGGACAAGCCTCTGGTAACTTGAGGTTATTTGTGTTGATTCAATTTCAATTCAATTTCATTCAATTTCATCTATTTGTGTTGTTTGGTATTTTACGTTATTTTTCGATCAAGAATCATAACATTTGGTATCAGAGCACTTACGATCCATGGCGGCTAAGGAACAAGGTTTGGAGAAGGAGGTTAGCGATTTGAAGAAAGAGATGCAGGAGACTAAGGATTCGTTTGCCAAAGCAATCGACAAGGTTATGGCGGAATTGGCGGGAATTAAGGGATGGCAAGAGAGGTTCGATCGGAGCCGGGAGAAGCAAGCCGTAGGCGCGGCTGACAGCACCGCCGGCACTCCCACGGCGACGGCAGTGGCGCCGGGCACGGCGGCGGCGGCCAAATCGGCTGGAGCGGCGGGTTCGGGTGGGTCCGAACGGGTCTTCAAGGGCGGTTTCGGGCCGGCGGGCGTGGTTGGGGCGGTGGTTTCGGGTGGGTCCGAGCGAGTCCCCAAGGGCGGCAATGGGGCGGCGGGAATAGCCGGGGGTGATTGGGCAGCGGCGGTGAGAGAAGGGCCGGGGAGGGTGAGTAACGCGGTCGATGGTGACCGGGAAAGGTGGAGGTGGACCGGAATTCCCCGATTTGGAGAACCGGCGGCGGTAGGAGTGAATGCGTCGGGTACGGGCGACTGGCGGACTAAAGGGGCACACCGCTTTAGGCCGGGAGAGGGGTTTTCGGGATGGGAAATAGGGGGGAGTGAGGACGTGGAGGACGTGAGAGCAGAGAGAGAAAGATCGGTGGGACTGGGGAGTACGAGTGAGGCGAGGAGAAAGGGGAGACCGAGGAATATTGAGAGTAACGTGGGCAGAGGGGAAGATGATGAGGGGTGGGAAGAGGGTCTCGGCGGGGTGGCCGGGGCGCAGGTTGGA
>JBBMEG010000020.1:1899473-1916142 GCA_037832605.1 Cyclanthera cordifolia | reverse complement strand
AACTTTGAAATGTTGATTTTTTAAAAAAACTTGAAAATATTAATGAAATATTCAATTAAAAATATTATTTATTAATTGTTTTACTTTTTATAAAAAAACAATCTATTTTACTTTTTATAAAAAAACAACTCATCAATCATATCCATCTACTCTTATCCCACCTCAACCCACCACCTTAAACACCATTTTCCTAACACTTTCCACCCCAACTCATCACCCCAAACGCCGTTTTAATAACACTTCTCATCTCATCCCATCCCTTCCCATCCCTTCCCATCCTAACACGCCCTAGCCAAACGCGCCCTAAAAAAAAGAATTTTAGAAAAATACGGTCACAAGAGAATGATTGTCCGAGCCCAAAACAAGAATTATCCACATTCTCATTTTGCACTTGTTTTGAAAATAATGATAGTAGTCAATAGCTTGTTTGGATGTAGATTTTCTAATAAGTACTTGCACGGAAAAGCTGATTTGGATACTGAATCAAGTAAAAACTGAACCAATGACGGTTTTGACTCAATTATTGAAAATCGAGGTCAGCTCCGGTACCATATTAAGAAAGTGTAGGCATCGATCTCAAAATTTTAAATCAATTGACAATAAGAGAAGTAGTTCAACTTATCTTATATATGCTTAGATGACTCTTCACTTTATTGATATGAGATAATGAGATCTTCAACAACGAGCTATTATGATTAAAGTTGGCTTCAAACTTATTACATATCTCCAATTTAGATGAGTTTAAATGTTTTTTAAACTACAATAGCTGTAGGAAAGAAATTTGGATTAAAATAACAATTACCAAAGAATAACATGATAAATAGATAATAATTATAATAAATTTATTAATATTACATAGAACACATTTTTAAATTAGAAAAATTTAAACATTAATTAAATAAGTCAAAAAAACAAAATAATCATAAGAGAGAAAAATATTAGAACTTCCGCTCGAATATATTATACAAATGTCCATATAGAAAAATATTAAGAAAACACAACATACAACTATTTTATAAAAATCCACATTCAAATAACTGCCTATATAACTCTTAACAGACATTAATCAATTAAAATAGTCTAGATTTCTTATGGCTCAAAATAATGACCAAACAAAGTATTGGAATTGAAGTTGAGAACTGAAAAAGGCAAGTCATTTTCCAAGTCTTGATTAGTTGAGACAATTGGGTACATTAAATGGCCCCACTCTCAAGTTTCATATATCACTTGGCTGTTTGTCTTCTTTCTTCTCTTTCTCTGCAATGGAATACAGCACATTTCTTGTACTACATTTTTTATTCATTGATATTCCACTACTAACTCACTCCCCATCATTCTTTAATTTCTATATCCCCTTCTCCTTTAAACTATATGCACACAATCTTAGAATCACCTTCGTAAAAGTAGTTTTTCTTTTTCTTTTTTGTGACCATCCTACATTTGTATTGTTTAGGGTTTTAACTTTATAAATTTATCCTTTCAAAAAAAGACATTTTAATGATGATTGTAACTATAACTTTGGAAGAGAAAAAGAAAGCTCTCCAATTTTAAACATATAGATATATAAGAGATCTTGGGGGTGATTGTATTTTTGGGTTGAGGAAAGGAGAGGTGAAGAGAGGAAGTGGAGGAAGAAGGAGGAAGAAGGAGGAAATGAGGTTAATTAATTTGGATATATAAAATACTTGTTAGGGAATTGATATTTTAGAGAGAAGAGGTTGTAAAATATTTTTCGAATTTGTGTTTAGGAGAGAAGATCTTTGTTTTAGATAGAATTTGATATAAAATTTGATTTGATGATGTTGGAAGAAATGTTGGAAAAAAGTATAGGAGAGATTGTGATGCATTAAAAACAAACAAGAAGTTAAAATCTCTCTCTTCCTCTCCTCTTCCTCTCCTCTAAATCCAATCACCCATGGTTTTTTAATTCAGATAGTTTTACTCACTCAAAGGAGGTAATCGTGTCACGTAAGGGTTTTGATGAATTTTCAAAAAAATGTATTGGACAAACCCTAATTTAAATTTATTGATTGATTTGCCCTTCTTTAAATTCTTAGGTTACTTTGGTTCTCTTTTTCAGAGACTTGCTCTTTTTTCCTAACCTTGTTATTCGCAAATAAATCTTTGCCTTTGTTCTTATGAATCCTTCATCTGACTATGAGACTGAGTCATACCACCCCCGGGCTTTCTTCCCTCTCAAGAGGGCTCGGCGAAAAGCTTTGGCAGTAGGATCACGGTCTCACTTGGTCGCATCCATTCTGACTTAAGAGGACTTAGACCGTCTTAGGATCTAGTACCTTATTCCCTCTGAGATTACCCTTCGGCTTCAACTAGCCTCAGAGACATACACCTAACCTCCTCAGGAGATGTGGCACTTTATACCACTATGTTCGACAGAGGGGTCCAGTTGCCCCTTGTACCTTCTCTTCAGGAGTTCTTAAGTATGGCTGGGTTGGCTCCGGCACAGCTGGCTCCCAATGCCTGGAATGTCTTTTTTTGCATCCACAATCTCTGGGTCTATACCGGCTTCGAGGGTCCCTTCAGCGCAAGAGACCTCCTTTCACTATACCGTTTTTGCCAGCACCCCGATGTTATGATGGGATGTTACCTAACTACTTGGATTAAACTTTCTCCCTTGGTAGCATGCCTAACTTTTAGAAGGGCTGGAAAAAACGGTGGTTTTTCACTAGAGGACCTTGGGTAACTCCGGGTGCAAAAGCTTTAGTTGTAGTTCCCACCACCTTCGGAACATATGGTACCTTTATTTTTGCTACCTTTGCACATTTACCTTTTGCCATTGTACTTTTTTTTTTGCGTTGTCTCTAGTGCATAAGAAGTGAGTCCCCGCTCTAGGGTACTAAAGTTTTACGAGCTTGTTATGACATACCCCAAGGAGATTACTCGCAGGGCGCAGTACTTAACTACTGACTCAATGGCGCTTTACAACCTTTTCCAGACTCGGCAATGTCGGTTGACTCAGACTTCGACTCACCCGTCCTATAGGAGAGGTCCACTCCATGTATATAACTCATCATTTTAAGTTCACATGCTTTGAATATTGGGAATGTCGCTAACACCTTTTATTTGTGTCTAGATGCCATGGACTACGAGCCTTCACTGAGGCGTGCTTTTGATGTTGTGACCCGTCAAACTTCTCGCCCCTTTATTAGGCCTCCCACCGATGACACGGTGGACCTTACTTCAGAGGGTTGTCCCCTTCCACTTGGTGAAGATGGAGACCTTCCTTTTCCCGAGGTCCTGGAGGACTTAGATATCAGATCAGATTCGGAGTTTAACGGACCCGACCTTGGATTAGATCACGCCACTTCTCCAGCTCGGGCTAGCTCTTGCATGCCTCAAATTCCTTTATGCGACTTTTCTTCTAGATTCGACTCTTACTTACTACTAGGGTCGTACAGTCTTACTTTGAACCCACTGGAGGAGAATACCTTGACCTCTAATCTATGGAGTGAAATGAAAACTTTTTCGACTCCCTTTCCCTTGGAGACCCCTCCCGGGTTTTGAAGGAAGAGACTCATTTGATGCATAAGGTATAATAACTCCATCTTTTATATATATATAGCCATATTTTTATCTAAGTGTGTAGGCTGGCTTGCAACTTTTATACTTGCAGGCCTTCATGAACTTTGCCCTCCAACTTCGATAAGCTTAAGTGGGAGCTGGCACAAGCTCGAGACGTTCAACGAGTTACCGAGGTTTCCTTGGTTGACCTATTGACTTCTACCGAAGTGGCTCGAAGTCTTGCTGCCCATACACGCCAGGAGGACTTGTCCATAATCGCTCGTCTTCGTCGAGAGTTGGCTTCTACTGAAAAGAAGCTGAAAAACGCCTTTTATTTGGCTAAATTGGTGAAGGGCTCTCCTGCCTTTGTTATTTTGGAGAATAATGCAGGTGAGGTTGTCGTTGGTTGGGCTCTAGACCGAATTCAGGAAGGGGTTAGCTATGGCAACCTCTTTTCCCTTTTCCGGTTTTTTTTTGCTCCAGCACTGCGGAGAAAGTCGCTGACCCTTCCTTGCCAGCCTTCGAATCCGGACTTCGCAGCGAACCAGCCCAAGCTGCTTACTACGACTCTAACATTTTCCAAGGCGTGCTTGAGAAAAAACCAAGTCCTTCCAGTTAGGACAACTTTTGCTCAAGCTGGACTCAACCAGCCAACTTCCAATAGACGTAGCTCCGAGGGGCCTTGGCAACTATCTTTTTGTTGCTTTCTATTTCTGGAACATTTTACCTTGCTAACTTTATTTTTCCTTTAGGTTGTAACTCAGAAAATCTGAATTTTGAATCAATGATAGCTTTTGATTATTTCTATATCTTGCTCACCCCCAATTTAAGTTTATAACGACATCAATATAATTAAATTAAGATAGCCTTTGAAAGAAAGAGAAATTAACACTTTATTGCTTTTATTCATTAACAACTTGAATTACATTCTATTGAATGTACTATTTCAAGTGTTCAGCGTTCCAAGGATGGGGAATCTTCTTCTCGTCCATGTCTTCGAGGTAGTAAGTCCCTGGGCGAGCCATTTTGGTGACCTGGTAGAGTCCTTCCCAATTTGGCCCTGTTGAGTTCTTTGGTGTTTGGCATCACTTACCTCAACACTAAGTCGCTAACTTGGAAGCACTTTGCCTTTACCCCGGGAGTTGTAGTATTGGGCAATTCGATTTTTGTACCGTGCCACTCTCATGTGGGTTGCGTCCCTTCTTTCTTCCAGGCCAAAAGGCATTACGTTGTAGCAATACAAGCCTCTACTTGTGACAAAGAACCTCATCTCTTGATCGTCGGGATTCATCCTGATCTGGTTGCACCCGGAATAGGCGTCCATCAAAATTTAGCAGCTCATGCGCTGCTGTTGCATCCACTAATTGGTCTATGCGAGGTAATGGGAAGTTGTCTTTAGGACATGCCTTGTTGAGATCCTTGAATTCGATGGACGTCCTCCATTTCCCATTTGACTTCTTTTACCAAAATGACGTTGGCCAATTATTCAGAATAATGCACCTCTCGAATGAACCTTATTTTTAGTAGTTCGTCTACTTGTTCGGCAATAACCTCGTTGCGTTCATGGTTGAACGCTCTCTGCTTCTGGCTGCTTATGGTCCCGATCGACATTAAGCCTGTGGATCATAATACCTGGATTTACCCCAGCATATCATTGGCAGACCAAGCAAACACGTCGATATTTCTTCGTAGGAATTCTACAAGACTTACACGTTGCTCCAAACTTAGGCTGGTCCCAATACTGACGGTTTGCGTGTCGCTCAGCAAGGCATTGCTTCCAATTCTTCGGCAGGCTCTCCTCTGCCTCGCTCAACTCTTCTCGAGGTAGGGCTCAGATCTATCTCCAAGGGCTCACCTTTAGCAGATGGTGCCTTTTGGACAGTCTCACCTCGCCTAGGTTCCTTCTCGATAGATTTTACCTCTGTCACCCATACCAGTCCCCGTAGGACTGTGTGGTAGCACTCCCTCGACGTATTCTTATCACTTTGAAGAATGGTGACCATAGGTACATTTGAAAAAAAAATTTATGTACCTTATATGAAAAGTAATTTATTGAGTATGAGATAGTTAGTATAAAAGGATTATGTGATGAACATTGTTGGAAATCAACTCTCAATTTTTGATAAAGAAGGTATTTGATCCTTAAAACATTTTCATCATAAAATCGTATGTTTCCCGTAGATTTTAATAGGGGTGATTTCAAGTGCTTGAATGTGATAATCAATGATGAATCATGGTTATGTCATTTACGGTTTGGGCACTTAAATTTTTAGAGTTTGGAAAAACTTTCCAAACATAATTTAGTGAATGGTTTACCCAATATTTGTCACTCTATCAATTGTGTCAGACTTGTACTTTTGTAAAGAATCACATGACATCTTTTTTTAAAGAGTCTTGGTGTGCAAAATTTTCTTTGGAACTCGTTCATACAGATGGTTTGTGGCCCAATAAACATATTATTAATTGGAGATAACAAATATTTTCTAACCTTTATTGATGATTTTTAAAAGAAAACTTGGATTTATATGTTGAAGAGAAAAAATGAGGTATTTCACTACTTTAAAATATTTAAAACATTTGTTGAAAGATAGACTGGCAAATTAATCAAGATGATGTGTAGTGATGAAGAGGTGAATACAAGTTCAATAATTTGAAGAGTCATTGTGATGAACTCGGGTTGCAACATAACATTACTTTCACTACACTCCTCAACACAATGAAGTGGTTGAGAGAAAGAATAAACAATCTTAGATATGACCAGTAGCATGCTTAAAGCGAAAGGTATGCAGAATTTTTTTTGGGCTGAAGCACCTACTAGTAATCTTCCTAACGTCAAAACTCCTACCGAGGCATGTAGTGGATTTAAACCCAATGTTCAACACTATATTTAGATCAATTGCCTATGCTAATGTCCAACGAGATCCAAGTTGGATGATAGGGTAGTAAAGGCAATTTTCATTGGATATAAGCAAGGAGTATACAAATTGTACAATCCAATGACAAAGAAAGTTGTAGTAAGCCGTGATGCTACATTTGCACAAGACAAGATATGACAATAGAATACAATAGATGACATGGATTAAAAAAAGCATTATGTCTATGCTTTAAATGAGAATACATATGTAGAAGATAGAGTTCCTCAATAAATACTTGCAGTTCAACCTAAAGTTGCGGAGCTTCGACAACCAACACATCAACAATTGAGAAAAATACTACACCAAATGACCGATATTATTTAATGTATGTGCTTCTAGATTACTATTAATGTAGTGAGGCATCATACCAATCGTAATTTGGCAGTATACATGGTGGAAGAAAAATCAAATTCACAGTGAGTTCTGCCATTAAAATTCTCATTATATTTACTCTCTCAAATTAGATCGTTTCTTAATTAATTTTCCTACAATATCCACTATAGAGATTATTCTTATTTAAAATTATCATTTTCAATTTGAAACCCTAAAATATACAAATAATTTCTATGTAACTCTCTCAAGTTCCAATTCATTCTAAACTTATCTTATTATATACAAACACCCACCAAATTATTTAGAAAATGGTAGCCTTGACTAACTATGATAAAAATATGCAACCATGTGAGTCAAACTTAGAAAGATGATGTGTAAGAAGAAGAATATATGTGCGAAGAGATTTTGGTTGGCGAAGCAAATGGCTTTGGCTTTGTGATTCCTAAAAGCTGTTGTTTGTAACCCCCAATGTAATGCCCTTATTTATTATATCTTTCGGTATGTCTTTTCAGTGCCAACAAAATCTCCTTATTTTTCCTTCCAATTCCATTTCTCTCCTTTTACAAAAAAATAATAATAATAATAATAATTGAATTTGGTTATTACATTTTAAAATGAATGAATCTGGTGTGTCTGTAACACTGACACCAATAAAACACAGTACTCAAGAACTGTATCCATCATATCAGCCTTATATAAATTTGCACTGAAACAACAACACAATAACTTCCAAATTCCACACTCAAATTAAAGTGGTGTAGTTTCAATAAACTCATCATCCACTATATATATATATATATGCATTTCTCAATGGTACAGTGGTCCACCCCCACCCTCAATCACTACCATTCCTATCATTTATACTCCGTTTGATCAAATAAAATTATTTTAAGAAGTAATAACTTTAAAAGAGATTGATTTGTTGACATGATCATAGATACACCAATAATATATAAATAATAAATAGATTATACATATGATATATAATATTATGAATCTCACTTTTTTTTTTTTTTTTGTTAATAACATTAATCTCGCTTGCTAACAAGGAGAAGATGGAATGAAAATACACATCACGCGGAATAAAAGGATATATAAAGGGGCGAGGTTATTAAAGTAATTTTCGTTTCCCATTAAATATGGAGATCAGGAAAGGACTTTATCAACCTCATTTATGCTTTGCTTATTTCCATCCAGCTTCAGCCCAAAGTGGAAGTGAGGAAAATGTGCCCACTGCAAAATTAAATAAATTACAACAAAAAATTTGTTACATTAATCATTTAAGAAAATTGCTCAGCTATCTCAAAATTAAAAAAAAAAAAAAAAAAAATTACATGTTTATCATCAGCTAATTTCAATGTTGGTTTTATGTTTAGGTGATAATTTTGTTAAATAATATTGGAGAAGTCGGGATGATTCTCCTTTATTCTAGTTGTTCAAAGAACATTCTAGATCATACATGTATATTTAAGATTGATGGAGAGAACTCTAGAACACTCTTTGTCTAAGATTGATGTAGAATTATTTAGAGCATGCACTTTGTCCAAAGTGAAAGTGTGGCAAAATTGTGACCACATGATTGTCTTGATTAACAAGGCAAGATGTGACCAATTTATGACCATAGGATTAAACTTGGAGCCCAAGTTTGGAAGTACTATAAATAGGTGATACTCATTGTTGGCGTTTCATCCCAAAATCTCCCAAGACATCCTAGATCTAAGTGACTGAGGGTGCGAGATAAAAATAGACAGAGTTTCTCCTTATAAGAGAGTTTTGTGCTACTTTGTAAGATTGAAACTTTGTAACTTCTATTCTTAGATTGAAATTTTTGGTTAGGAATTTTCCACCGTTAAATCATTGTGTCATTTTCTCTCTTCTTCTCTTCCTTATTGTTATTATGTTTTTAATCTATTTTAACTGCGACTCTGGATTAAATAATCACAACAAAATTAACTATGACATTAACGAAATTAAATGAAGTTACATCACATATTTTCCATAAACTAAAATGTGAAATTTATTTAAACAATTCTGACTAAAATTGAGATATATATATATATATAGTTTATAATGACCTCAAGTGTGTAGAAGTTTTGAAACCTAATTGACACAAATAAGTTTGACTGTTGACGCCTTAAATTATTGTTGAATTCAAAAAGAAAAACCAACAATATTATTGATCAAGCAAACTCTGCCTCTAGTGATCAATATTTTCTGTTTAATGACTTAATTTGTTTAAATTTTGATTTATTTATTTATTTAGTATTGTCAATTGTTTTATGTCCAACATTATCCAAAGATAGTATGAAAACAAAAAACCAAAGCAGCAAGATTACTCATTAATTACATATACAATAAAGAGAAAGAGCTAATTAAAAGAGCTTACATTTTTAGCAGCTGTGCTAAAAGCTTCTCTGTGGCTTATGTCAGGATTGTTAGCTTTAATCCTTTGAATTTCCTCTCTACAATACATATATATGTTCATTTTTCAACCAAAAGAGATAATTAGAGATTAGATCATTAAACAATACTTTAATCCATTGGTGTTATGTTGGTTTTTTATAGAAAATGAGTGGTACACCCTACTTTTTAATAATCACTTCTTTCTGTTTAATAGTAAACAATCACTTTTAATCACTCGATCAAATTTCATATCACTCAACTCAACTAAGACTAATCTCCAAATAAATAGTTAATTACTCGACCACTATTGACACCAATTCGCAAACAAGTAATTAATTAGTCAAATTACCATTAACCCCTTCATTCTTCTTCATTGTACTCCTTTCTACCAAAAACAAACATGCCTTTAGATTGTTTGTTTGATATTATTAACTAGCTTTTACAACTCTCCTTCATTCGATTACATTCAAACGAGTTATTGTAATCATTCATGTTTAATCATTCATTTCTAACTAATCAAAATAGTCATTCATTTCCAATCATTCCTTTTTAAACATTTATTTTTAACCTATCTAAACAATTACTCATTTTTAACTACATCTAAACGAGTTATTTGATCGTAAATTTATTTACAAAACTTGCCATCCAAACTAACTATTAATTATAACTTCTCTACAAATAAACTGAATGGAAATAAATGGTTATTAAAACTCAAACTTGATAAGATGAGTGGCTAAATTTATTATTAAGTAAATCAACTTACTTGATAAATTTATTATAGGCAGATGGAACACGTTGTCTTTTCTCTGGTGCTGAGAAAATTAAGAACCATTGTAAGTTACTCAAACGGTTCACAGACAGAAACAACAAAATAATATACCATATATTATAAATTTCTCTCCTATCAAACATAACTTTAGATCATATTCATTATAATAATTTCAAATATGAAACCAATTTTTATAATAATCCAACTAACTGTAACCTTGGAGTCGTACTAAGAAAAAAAGAACTTTAACCTTAACAGTCCAATATATTATAAATAATTGAAAATTTGTGATCTCACAAAATAATTACAAATATACATAAAAATTATATTATAAGAAAATACATGTTAATGTCTATTAATACACTGATTACATCTGCTAATATTTTTTTGAAAATGACTATCTTTAAAATTATTTTCTAGATTTGAATATTGAGTATCTAACCGATAAATTGATTGTATGTTAATATTAGTTGTTTGATGGGTTGATGATGACATAACGGAAATGCGATAGTACCTCCGGGTATATTGGAAATGAGTTACTTAATTTCTTATTGTTAATTAATTTTGAGATAAAACTCCATGTTATTCTAATATTTTATGAAAATTTATTAAACTCAAACACATAAATATTGATATCACATAGCATTTATAAAAAAAATTATTTACCTTTTTCAAACAAATAACTAACTCTATTATTTAAACAAAATCAAACTAAAAACCAATTAAAATAAGATAAATTATACTTAAAACTTTGAAAAAAATGAACAAATCTCTCTACCTGTTTATATTCATTGACGTTTCAAATTATGAACAATCTTGAACGAAATTCATCCAATTTTAACGGCTAGAATATTTTTTAAATTGTTGTTAATGTTGAGAGAGATTTTTGAAAATTTTAAAGTTCAGCCAAATTGTTGACACAAACTCAATAGTTTAATAGGACTATATATATATATATTATATAAATATAAAATAAGTCTTTTCAAATACTAAAAAGTGGAGATGTTTGTTTCTAGGTTTAAGAAATGATTGTAAATGATTGTAAATGAATTTTTATAATAACTTTTCAAACAATTTCATCAAACAACAATTTCTAATATTTCTCTTTCTTAACTATTTAAAATACCTCTAATTTCTAACGGCTTAAAATAATCTATCAAACAATTATTCATCCAAACATCCCATTAATATCATGTACAACCTAATAAGAAATTGCTAGTTTGAGTCCATTGACACAAATATGGTTGAATTAAAGAAAAAAAAAACTAATAGGTGGAGGCCCAACACAAACTCTATATAAGAACACACTACTCTCAAATAAATGAGAGTCAAATACCATCGAATTCATAATCTATTGTTGAACTGGATTACTATCAAACAATAAAGTGTGCACTAAATTTGGTCAATTTCTCGCTCGTTCGACTAATCTATTTGGTTAATGAAGATTATTTTCTTAGAAAAAGAAAAGGCTCCATCTTATGAAACAAACACATCACAATGAAAGGTACAAAAATATATACATAGAATGGAGAAAAAGTGAAAAAAGAGCAGAGGAATCAATGACAGATCACAAATGAGTGAAAAACAATTCAGAAAATGGTTGGTGTTACAGTTTTACATATTTTAGTGCAAAATGTTAACACAAATATATATTAATATATATATATATTGTACATACATATAAAATACGAAATTACTTATGTATATGTATAAAGAATGACCCATCATACTGATGGGTCAGTTTCTATTGTGAATGAATGGTCACGATCCAAGATGGGGCCATCCATATGCATGGCAAACCAATTCATATAAATAAATAAATAAATAAAATTGCATTTATAAAGGTATCAACTTTGTTATTTATGGTCAATGTGTCATGTCATTTCGTAATAACTGCAGCCCCTTAGAGTTAATTAAATACAAACCCTCCAATGTGTCTCCACCTCAATAAATAAATAACACTATTTAAATGCTTTCTTATATATCATAACTTTAATATTGTGATTTGCGTATGTCTTTAACCTTTTATTTTTAATAAAATATTATCAAGGTTATGATGATTGCTCTTCATCTTTATGTATATATGTTTCTCTACCTAAGCTACATTGATTGAAGTTTATTCAATATTGAATTCGTGTTTATAAATAAAAATATTAAGAATTGATTTAATAAACATTTAATTTTGTTATAGTTAGATTAAAAACCAACAAAAAATAAATAAATAAAAGGAGGGGAAACTCACGGCGAATGGGAGGGATTCTATGTTGGTCACGTTCACCAGAAGCGAGAGCGCCAATTTTAGTGCATTTAGAAGAAGAAGAAGAAGAACCTCTGTCATTGCTCAAATACCCAGAGCTCACTTGCTTCTGTTTATGACCCTATATTCCCAAACACAACCCCATAATTACTTTATAATCTCACATCCTATTGCTTTTATTATTTTGTAATTATTCAAGCTACAAAAACATTTCATAATTGAGAAAAACTTGTCTACTTTTCCATACTTATACATATTTTTCACCTCATTTGCGTATATAATAACGTGTTACATCTTCAATCTATCATATCTCTCTCATCAGACAAATAATTACTTTTATATAATTATATAGCTCACTATAATCCACTCAAATAACGGGAAATATGCATGACATATTATCAAATCATCTATTTTTTTAATATTTTTGATATAATATTTTACTTATGTGACATATTATCATGGGAATATATAGGAAATACGGTTGACAAGTTTTATTTAAATAATCATTCACTCGATCGACAGAAATCAAGGGCTTCTTGAAGCTCTATTATCAAAATCTAGTAAAGTTTACATGGGCGTGTGATAGTGAATTTCGGCTGTAATTTGTTGTGAGTTAATTAAGCATGTTAAGGTTTGAACCTCTCTAATTAATTAGCCTCTTAATTGAAGGTATATGCTTAATTTAATAATATAGGCTCAAATAAATTCAGGGTATTTTGAAGAGTTAACATTGAGAAATTACTTATCTAAAAAAAAAAAAAGCAATGAGAAATTACCTGTTGAGAATCTTGAAGAGGAAGAACTTGAAGAGAAGCTCCCATGTTTACAGACAGCAGATTTGAACAATGGCCGCATCTCACAGTCACTAGCATGAACATGCTGTTGCATGGGACACTTACCTGCCAAATAAAAACACACACACACAAACACAAACATTTAATTACATCAAATTTCCATAATAATCTCTCTAATTGAAAATGGTCTTAAATTAGAGAGAGATAAAACAAAGAGAAAAAGGAAGGGTTTGGTTTTGTTTTGAATATTGACTGAATCACAACATAGATTTCACATGAGTAATTAAATTAATTACTTACAAACCCAAATTTGGAGTTTAATTTTATTTGTATATAATTTTCAATGGTTAATTTTTTTAACTGACTTCCAATCTGACACCACCGCAAGCATCAACAAGATAAAAGATGGAAAAATTAGATCAAACAAAGAAAAAGAGAGAGATAAAAGATGGGAAAACGACAGGATTGGAACAGAAACCATAGAGACAATGAACTACACCAAAATCATTAAAACAAAAAAAAAAAAAAAAAAAAAACCACATTTTGATCTTAACATAGGGAAGAAAATTAATTTCCAAAAATTGGAGAACCCTAATTATAGGGGTTTGATCCATTATTTCTCATCTTCAATATCTTCATTAATTCCTATGTCAAGCTCAAAACTACTGCAATCCCTAATCCAAGAAGCTAGATTTCATCACAATTTCACTTTTCAAAGCAGAATTTGGCAACACTTTGCAATCACAGTCTTAGAACCAAAATTTGTACACATCTGAGGGTTTGGGTGGAAGCCCAGTTTCAATTCCTCATAACACTCAAAAAAAAAAACAAAAAAAAAAATCTTGGGAGATTTATGGAGAAGTATGAAAAGATCTGGCAAATTGTAACCAGTGTTTAAAGATTCCAACCTTAAAAAGAACAAAAAATGTACATGAAAAACCAATAAAGTGAAGAAATTCTGATGGTCTTTTCAACTGTGTGTTGAAAGTGATTAAAAAAGAAAAGAAAAGAAAAATAAGATTAATAAACAAAAGAATTGAGATTGTCAAATCAGAGGGGTGTGAAGTTGCGGCAGAATATTGAAGAAATATATATATTATGTATATATATATATATATAAAGATAGAAAGGGTTGAGGTAATTTAGTACCGCTAAAATGGTGTTGCAGAAGTTGCAGTGAACATAACAAACACGTTCTGATGCCATCATGTCCAGTGACATTTCCTAAGTTCAAAATCCCACAACACATATATATATATATATATATATATATATATGCTCAAAATTTCAATATATATATATATATATATGAAAAGATAACCCTTTAAACAAATTAAGGAAATAATTATCAAACAAAATTCTCTTTTCTCTCTATGTGTGAGCTCTCAATGATACAGAAAAGAAAGAGAAAGAGAAGGAGAAGAAAAGAGAAAGAGAGAAAGAGAAAGATGCTTTCTTTTTTCTTTCTACTAGAGAGAAGAAAATAGAATGTATACAAAAATCTCAAAATTAAGATGAGGATGGGACTACTCTAGCTAGTCTCTAAAGAGAGAGAGGAGTACTATAATGTAATGTAATTAATGCACAAATTGTTTAGGTTTATGTTTGGTTTGTTTTTTTGTTGGAATATTAGGAGTGCTTAACTATTATTAAAGTAAATAATCATTCTTAACTATTCATTAAAGATTTTATCAAACCTCACATTAAATCATTTATCAGATGTCATATCAAACATATCACTTAATCACAACTATCGTCTCTAAACAAGTAATGAATTATTTCAATAACTACTAAAAACCAATAGTTAGTTATTGCAACAACCATATATCAAACTTATCACTCAACTAATACTGTTATCAACTTCTAAATAAGTAATTAATTATTTCAATCGCTACTAAAAAATATGTAGTTAATTATTGCAAGAATCATAATCTCATCCTCTCCACTTTACACTACTATTTTCTACGGAAAAAAAAAAAAACAAACACATTCTTAGATAGATTTTCCTTTTTTTTTTTTTTTTGAATGAAACTGTCATAATAAAGATGCACGTAAATTAACTTAAAAAAAATAAAAAATAAATAAAAGTGAATTAAGGGATTTATGAAGAGAGAGAAGGGAAAAAAGGTGTGGGGGGCAAAGGAAGTGGGGGATGTTATGATTGAAGGATTGAGTGGGTGGGAATGAAAGAGGTTTAGGGCTTTCTCTCTTAACACTCTTCTACTTTCTTTTTCTTAGCGGAATAGGGGTGATATATTATTACGAGGAAAACTTTTTTTTTTTTTTTATCCAAAGAAAAATTTTGTAACATCAGTGACGCATTAGTTTTAAAGAGAGCGGGTTTAGGGTCTTCTTAATCATAAAAATCAAAATTTTCCTCTATTATTATTTTTAATAGGTTTAGGATAACCTTCTAACCTCTTTTCTATTTTCTATTTCTATATACAAAGAAATTTTTAGATTCCAAATTTTTAAATAATTATTAAAATTTTAAAATTTGGGAGGACCACTATCTTATATATTGCATGCATTAATAATATTCAATTTTGAACAAAATCTACTTTTAAATATGTTTATATATAAATAAACAAATTCCATGATTTAGAGGGCTGCATTTTATACCCAATGCTATAAATTTATTAAAATATGGATAAGTTTCACTTCTATATTTACTAAATAAAGAAGTTGACTTGATGATATGGCATCGCGCATTTGTTCTTTCTCTTCGCTCTCTCTCTCTCTGCCTTGTTGCGGTATAAGAGCATTAGCTTCTCTTGGTTCGACACAAACAAACAATGGAGCGTCATCTTCTTCTTCATTTGGTCAAAACTCTCAAGTTCTCAACCTAGGTCTCCATCTTTCTATCTTCAAGCTCACAGATAGCAATTATCTCACTTGGAAATTGCAAATCTTGGATATTATCTATAGTCACTCTCTTGTGAAACATATTCTTGAAGATACAAGATCTGAAAAATGCATACAAAGAACTTCTTGAACAGATGTCGAAGTTCTGAAGGGACGAGTACTAACAATGAGCTTAATGACAATCCGAGATACGATTCTTAGATGCGGCGAGACTACTTACTGTGTTCTTTGCTCGTTGGAGCAATGAACGAAGATTAGTTCCATATGTGGTGGGCTGTGACACTTCTCGAGAGATCTGAGAAATGATGGAACAAACATATGCATCAACAAGCATCGAGAAAATTATGCAACTATGGGGGAATTTACGCAGCATGAGTTAGGGGTTTTGTTCTAATGGCCAAGTAATTTATAATTAAAGAAAAAAAAGCATTTAATGTGATATTTCGGTTTTAATAAAGGTTATTATTTTTAATAATTGCGCATTTAATATATAAACATCATCAAGTCTATTGCATTAATGCTGTTATAATCTAAAAATATCTCGAAAGACTCGGAAGAGATTGGGACCCGCACGAAGGACAACTAAGCCAACGCCGACACCCCGAGGTCGGCCAAATGGAGGCCTCGACCCCAACGGGTCGGCCAAGTCCATTGCCGACCCCCGGGGCTCGGTCACGCCAGCGTCGACCCCCTAGGGGTCAACCAACTCCATTGCCGACCCCCCGGGGGTCAACCACGCCACCGCCGACCCCCCGGAGGTCGACCAACTCCATTGCCGACCCCCCGGGGGTCGGCCAACTCCATTGCTGAC
>JBBMEG010000020.1:1868099-1880080 GCA_037832605.1 Cyclanthera cordifolia | reverse complement strand
AAACCGGGTGTACAAGGGATGTCGATTCACCAGAAGAATGAGACTGGTTTTTTTCCCTAATTAGTATTAGTTTTTTTTATTATTATCATTACAGAATATTAGAGGGTGTTCTGTCCTTGTACATTAGTGTTCATAGTCCACCTCAGCTGGATTGAAGAAACAAAAGTGAGGTATTAAGTTTTTTTTTTGACCTTGAGACATGAATAGAACTACAGACTTTTTAGAGGGGAAGTATCACTAAATATCTGGTCCTTGAATCTCTAAGAGCTCTCCTTGGAGTGTTTTCACAACTATATTTAGTGAGTGTTTTTGTTGATGGTGGAAAGAAATGTTCTTCTAGACTACTATCCTATTCAATCGAATAATTGTTCAAGTAAGAGATTTAAACACCGGGAAATGTATTATTAGATAAATAAATGTTAAGTTTCCCGATTCAGCGGCAAATATATTAAGCAAAAGTGCACAATTTATGTTCAGTTTGATAACCATTTTGTTTTTTATTTTTTGTTTTTGAAATTTAAGCTTACAATTATTACTTCAACACATAATTTTCATGACTTTGATGCCTACCGTTTACTTGTATTTTAAAAACATAACCAAAATTTGAAAGTAAAAAAAAAATAGTTTTTAAATACTTTTTTTGGTTTATGAAATTTGGTTGGGATTCATATACTAAAAGAAAAATGAGTCAATTTAGAGAATTGAGGTAAATATAGATTTAATTTTTAAAAATCAAAAATAAAAAATAAAATAGTTATTAAATGAGACCTTAGTTTAAACTTAATAGCCATTTTGCTTTTTGGGGATTGCCTAATAAACTTACGAACTTCATGGAGTAAAATTTCACAGTTTGGGTTGCCAAAATACTTGTTAAAAGTGTTGCATTTTTTCTGAGAATATTTTGTATTCATGTCAAACCAGTAGGATATAAATCTTTGGGAAAATTTTGTAATATATATGTGATTGACTAAAAGTTAGGGTGAAACCATTTTTGTAAACAGCAGGTTATGTTTGTCTTTATCGTTTATTATAATCAACCATTTATTTAAATATGTGGGTACGTTTATTTAAATCTATGCGTTCATTAATATAATTTTTTTTAATCTATTTCTTAAATTTTGTATGATATTATCTATCAAATTTTTTTTAATGATTTACAATGAATAACTATTTTATGTTTAATAATTTTCATTAAATAAAATGCAGGGAATTGTTTTCTAAAATTAATTTGGGATGGTTAGAAATAATGTCAATTTATATTTTTATTACTTAACCTAGTTTTTTAGTACTAAATACTTTTAAAACTAAATGCATTATTTGAATAAAATTTTTCATATTTATTCAAAATCTCAAACTAAAACTATACTAATATTTTTATTTTTTTTTTCTAATATACACTTATATCAAATTTACAAAATATACCCAATAAGATTTTATAAGAAATAAATTTCTTAGTTACAAAAATAAATGTTAAATTTATCATTATTATGTCAAAATTAGTTATAATTAGTTATGAGTTTAACAAAAACAAAATTTTATTTGTAATTTTTTATAATTTAAATCTAAATTATTTAAAAGTTGCAAGAAATTTTTTTTACAAGCACTATTGTAATAATCTATACTCCAAATATCGTTTATTATAACTTTTTTATATTGATCTGTATTTCAAACACTATGTATTGTAACTTACTGCTTATAATAATGCATTGTCTAACTCCAAACACACCCCTATATAACCAAAGAGGTGATCGATGGAGAAAGAACACTTCAAAATCAAAAGTTGTTATTGCTCTTTTATTCAGCAGACAAAAAAAAATCCATTGGTGAAATGAAAACAATGGAAACTTGATGGTTTATTGAAACATAATAAAAATGAAATTACAGAAAGAATTTAATTTTGGGCACTCCATAGTACATCTTATTTCAGATGATTGACCTTGGCAGATTAGAAGCATGCAAGTTAAGTGGCCTTTTGTATTGGCCAAACTCAACTTTGAAATCCCATCTCCACCACTGACAATGAATAAGGTATACAAAATAGGACTTACATTATGTACTCCACAGTATTGAACAAAAAAATAAAATTGAAAACTACACAGACTTTAACTCTTCTACCAGCAGCAGCCAACCAAAGTCTCTTAAAATATAGGATAGGTGACCTTTGAGAAGTCCCTCATAGTCATAACCTCCCCCCTTCATGTTTGACATCATCTGCACGGTATCGAATTCTAGCACATATGCATCAATGTGTCACAAATTTCTCATCTACATTCTAATAATAGTGATAAGGTGTAAAATCATGTTAGGAGAAGATTCTTGAAAGTTAAGGAATTGAAATCCAATAAGATCAAAAAGAAAAGAAGTCAGGTTAGATATCTAGTCTCAGTTTCTTTGCCATGATCAGAAATGAATTGGTGGTCCTCATGCTAACATGAAATTGGTATGAAAATAAAAGTGCTACACTTATTCAGAAAATTTGGATTTCATATTTACTTCCGTATTCCTTTCAATGATATACTAATTTGGTTTTTTTTTGAGATTACAACAATTGGGGGTGGGGGATTCGATCACACGACCTCATAGTGCTTCAATGTTCACTAATGTCGTTGAGCTACGGCTCTTTTGGCACTACTAATTTGGTTTTAATCCCTAAACTTTTAGGAATATTCACTTGGGGTAACTAAACTATCAAACACCATGATTTTCTTTTTAAAAAAAAACAAACAAACACCATGGTTTAGATTTTGAATTTTACAATGAAAAAATACTTTACGGTGTTGTTATTAAAAAGTTTATAAAATATTTAGTAGACGCACATCCTGTGTCCGTTAATCTAATCAATAAATGTGTCAGTGGACAAGTCTCTGACAACACATGTAGTTCATTAAATATCATACTATTCTCTTTTAATTTTTATTGAATGATTCATGGAACAAGTCAATACAATAATTCAAATATATTTTTATGTAAAGCTTGCCCCCAAAAAGAACATATTTGATAGTGGGAGAGACTAAAATAAAATGCATCTAAGAAAAAGTAAGCAAACCAAAATAGAATTTAAACTAATAAAAACTTGTTACGGCAGGATTATTGAAACATGAGACAGTAGCTAATAATCCAGTGGGTAATAATTTTCCTACAATGAGTTAAAGAGATTATTCTCATCCAGTAGACCTGCATTAACCCATACAAATTATAACACTCTATTCGTTGGAGAATGATAACAATGATAAGTAATGCAGAAGAGGAAGTCCAAACCTTTTTCTTTGGTTTAATCAAGCAATACAAACTTCAGCGACAAGCTGTGAGAGAAGAATCCTGTCCAAAAGTTCTCAACATCCGGCAAGTAACTTCCAATAGTTTACCTGTCATTTTGAAATTTTTGGGGTCAAGCAGATGAAGTAAAAGAATAGATTTTAGGCTAATGTTTAAATATTTTCCCATGTAATTCCTACAGTTTATAAAGCTTCAATTTCTCCCTTATATTTCAATCATTTTAATTATCAGTCTTAAAATTTAGTTTAACCATAGTGCATGGGATAAATAAAATTTTTTTTAATATCCAAATGTGGTAAGGTCAGATGGATCCTCTTGGGGAATAGACATAGCACGAAATAATTTTTTTTTTAAAAAACTAAAATTAGTTTATTAATTTTATCCCCCCTGCTCTAAACACCCTCCTCTACTTTGAAACACTTACTTGATGTTCAACCTCCCTCTCCTTACCAGCAGAACCAGAATCGAAAACCACTAAAATTAGTTTTTGAACAATCCGATATTTTCTAACTCCTTCCAAATTTGGTTTGGAAATCACAACTTCTCTTCGTCAAGCATTTTTTTTTTCTTTAAATTTCAGTCAACTCATGACGTATCATGACATAAAAACTTGTCATCCCTTCATTGATGGGAAATGTATAATTGAAAAATAATGAAACACAACAGACTAAATTAAAACATAAATATTGGAGACAAAAAAAAAACAAAATTGGAAAGAACACCCAACTATTAGAAAGCAAAACATATATTTAGCATAAAATTTATTAAAGCAAACAAGAGTGGTAATTTTTTTTGCACCCAAATCTACTTACAAGGTGCATGTGGTCTAATTAAATTCAAACTTGGCAATTGGTTCCTCTTTCTGTTGTGGATAAATAAAATTATCCACCATAATTTATAGTCTAGCGGTAGAGCAATAACTCAACTGGGGCAATCTGTTCCTCTTTCTGTTGTGGATAAATAAAAGTGTCTACCATATTTAAGAATCTAGCGGTAAAGCAATAACTCAACCAAAACAAGTATGTGTATAATTGTAAGTTCATAAGTTTGAATCTAACTCTTTAACTATGATTAAAAATATGTACAGTCCATAGAAACCAACTCTTAACTATTATTAAAAATATGTACAGTCCATAGAAACCAGGTTAAAGGAAGAACGATCTTTTTCTCTTTCCACTTATGAATGGAAACTCCTTTGATCTCTAAGAATATAATCTTCTGTCCGTAGCAAGAAGATATCAAGTTTATACATAGAAGTTTCAAGGAAATCAATTAGCTGTACAAAACAACGCAACTTTAACCATATGGTGGGCCAGATTTAGAAATTCGCAAACGTTCTTAAACGTATGATCTCACTTCACAATTGTACGAATTCTCAGACCGTATAATTCTGAACTGCCCTAAACTTTAGGAAAATTGAAACGCTCCATCCAACTCCAGATTTTTGTGTTCTAAGAAATAAAAACCCTAACAAGGTCTTGCTCACTCTTCCTTTCTGCAAAGGTATACCATGGTGACATCTCTAGAAATCCCCACATTTCATTTTCACCTTTGTTTATGATGACACCAAATTTTGAAGCAATCGCCAAAGAGTAACTTTTAATGCACATCAAGGCTCCACTCGATCTAGTCAAATACACACACCTATATGTGTAACTAATCTATTGTATTCAATTAGCCAAGGGGTTGCAATCAAGCAGTTCTTTAGTTTTTTTCCAAGCAATTGATAACGAAGTTAGAAAAATAAAGTCATATATAATGGGTTACGACAACCGTACTATCTTCTCGATGAGTGAAATCACAAGGACTTGATCTTAATGGACATCTTCAATCTTGAGTTTTACTAAAGGGTTTCGATAATTGAATGTATCTCTGGAGACTCCAAAATTTATGCTACGGTCAATGACGAGATAAACGCTGAACAAGCATTGTCTAAACCAATCAGAGGAATTAGTCAAAATAATGTTGAAAAAGATGTTTAGAAATTTCAACAAAATCATTACCTCTGCGGGGCTTGGCCGCGACCTTAGTGGGTTGAACAGCCATTGGTGCGTTCTTGGTCTCTGTCTCCTCCGGCGGGAATAATACACCGTCAATTCCCTGCACCGAGATTCGTCCATCCGTGTAAATATCAGGATCAAACAAGTACGCCGGCCCATCTCCACTACCGAACTTGACCGAACCATCGGCCTCTTGAGCCACCACCTTGTGCGGCAACCTCAAGGTGTCGTATCGCACTTTACCGAACCTCCTAACAGAGTTGTACATACTTTCCTCCGTCTGATATTCGGGTATAAGATGATAATACATAATCTGCTCCGGTGCCCCTGGTTCGCTCAGCTGGTCTGTAGTCAGTTTAGCCATGGCTTCATCGTTCGGAGCAAGAACGGTGAGCACATAACCCTCCGAAACCAGCCGTCCCATTTCAGTTGCTAGCGAGGTTAGGTTAACCAGAATGTCCGCCATTTCGTTGTATCCACCATAATGTAGCAGAGTTTGGATGAAATCTTTGACTTGTCTCTCACCGTTAAAATGACGATGTGCTCCCCCAGGCCCTGGCGCCGGCGCAGGCGCCAAACTAGGTCCTGGAGCCAGCGCATCGTATATCGGAAGGGCAGGCGGTGAACCAGGTTCGGCAGGTGGAGACGGTTTCTTTAGCCGGTGAGTCTTAGGATCCACTTCAGGTGCTCCCTCCGGTTTCACGGCGGTTATAGCCTGAAGATTTCGTCTGCGATTGAAATCGTCCTGTACGGACTGAGGGATTAGCAATCGTTCAATCCCGTGAATAACGCCATCTGGTCGGGTAATAGCATCGGGATGAATCACATTAGCGAGATCGACGGTCTTCTCCCCGGACTGATGACCTGCGAGATGAAGAACATGCTTAGAAAGCGTAGATTGCTGTGCGGACTTGGAATGACCAGGCCAGTCGTTCGATCCGATCCGAGTCGGAATCACATGGAACATCAACAAGGTCTGAAGCGACTTCAAGTTCCCTGGTTCAAGAAGGAACCGCTTGAACTCAGGATCTAGATCGCGCTCCAGAGCTTCATTTTTAGGGGCGAAAATGGTGATATTGTGGTTGCCGACGGCTTGTTCCAGGGCCTGCAGTAGCATAGCCTTCTCAACTAGTTCGGCCAGCTCCGTATAATGAGAGTCCAGTAAAGCAACAAGGACGGAATTCGAGTTGATCTGGCCAGACGTTGCCGGAGAGGACAACCTAGAAGTTGAATTTTCCGGCAATGCAACCGCCGCAACAATCACAAAAACCAAATAAAGTGCATAAAATCGGAGCTTCGAGTCGCCACGGATGGTGAAATCCATGGCGGCCGGGGATTGCGATGGATTCAGGCGCCGGTGTAAAATTGAGAGAGAGAGAGAGAGAGGAGAGGGACTGTTGTGTGTGAATAAGCTGTATGTGAGCTAAAAGTTGCGATGGTTCATGTTTCTTTGTTAGTATTTCTCTTTTTATTTAATACAACTGTCCCATTAACTGAAACTCGGTGTCAATGAAAGCGTCGTTGACTACACGTGGCCATCTTGGATTTGCTGAGTCGCGTGTAGCCAGTGAAATCGGGAGCAGGGGATTCTCGAAGGTTCACGTGGAATGCTAAGAAAGCGGGCAGCGGGCAGCGGGCAGCGGGTTATTCAATTGGGTTGGTGTTTGTTTTGTTTTTACTCCTTTCGTCTCTTTGTTACTAGATTTTGTAGGATGTCACCGAAGTTCTCTCCATTTGGCCAAATTTTTCTTCTTATTGTGTTTCTTTTTCAACAAAACTCAATTTTTACTTATCTAGAAAAATGTCAATAGAGGTGTAAAATTTCCCCTTAAATTTTTGGATTAAATTATAAGTTTATCCTAAAATAATTATTGGAGTCGGTAATAGCACAATAACATTGATTATATCGATGAACTTGTTTTTCTTTAGTACAAGTTAAGAATTAAAACAACAAACCATACATAAAAGGTACTAGAGAAATTCGAACCACTCATCAAGTAGATGCTAATGCATCACTAGTGCTAACTGAGTTATACTCTCTTTGACAGTTATATCTATGAACTAAAAGGTTAATTTCCCATCCCATTGATGATTCAGAAGAAAAAAAAAAAGAAAAAAATACAAGCACGACTTGATGTAAAACATCAAATATATGTCAACGTAACACATGAGTTCAGAGTCACACAATACAAATAAAGATATCATAAATTCTATACACAAACATGCTTTCAAGTCATAAATATTATAGAATATTACATCCAGCATGCATGTCAAATAAGTAAGCAGTCATGTTATTCAATATGAGCACAACACAAAGTCCTAAAGAAAAGTTATTACCTTATTAATTGATACCGAAACGAACGGTCTTCAAGTTCCAAAAAGATATCTAGCGGTGATTTCCTAATTTACATACAACAGTTAATGCACTGATTATCCACCAACTTCCTCTTAATCAACCTAGTCATAATCTTAATTTTACATATATAATATTTTAAAACTTACTCAACCTTTAACTTGTCACAAAACTCTTACTGAAAACTTAATAACCTAAACTAGTGTAAGAGCACCTTAGCGAGCCGAAACAACCTGGTTGCCGCCAGACTTCGAACACTCGCGAGAAAGGGTAGATCAAGGACCCTCCGCAATGGGATATCTCCCGACTCACACTCCTAGCACGGCACCTGGTAAAAGTCAAGCGAACTCTGGGTAGGTATGGCTAATTGGGTGGCCCTCCGATCCCTGACACTACCGCGAAGTAGGAATATCTTTTTCAACGTCCGACACTTGAACTAATCCCCTAACGAGTCTAGCGATCAAGACACGTCTGACCTAATCGTAGCTCACGCTCAACATCGTGTCCCCTTTGGGACTTTTAACTCGTTTAAACTCAACGGTTCCCACTGGAACTCCTAACTCAAAACATAACGATCAATTGACAAGCTCGGCCCCTATTGGGACAGTGAACACTAACCTAACTCAGTATCACACATAACTAGACATGTTGGATCTATCATCATAGTCGAAACAGGTAGCATTCTAATAAGATCTCGAAGCCTAGCAAAAGACAACTTAAATACAGTGAATCAATCCTAGACATAACACATTAACCTCAAAGTTAAACATCCTGAAATAACTTAGTTAAACACAGGAAGCAATAACAATCTTAAACACATTCAATAATCATGCTGGAACGAACTAAACATATCATATAAGGACTCCTAAAACTTCAGAACAACATTCACATAAAATCACGTCAATCAATGCTTAACTAACTATATACATGCTCAAGAATTACCCACAATGACCCTATACTGGGGAAACAGTCCCTTACCTTGGCCGAAAACCGCTCAAAACAGCCCTTGGAACTCGAGTAACTAACCCCCTAAAAGATCTTCACCTAACAGCGGACATACAAGACAAACGGGTGAGAATGAGGCCTTAAAAACCCCAAAAACGGACTCAGGACACAAGATTTACCTAAGGAACGAAGTTCGAGAATTTTTCGGTCACCAGAGGCGGCGACAGCACGTGAAACTCAGTCGGCGGCGCGTAAGGAATAAGGCTCGGGCGCGTCTAACAGGTTCGGAGGGTGAGCAGCTAGGTTCGGGTTGGCGCGGCTAGGCTCGGGCGCGTCAACGGCTGGTTCGGAGCATGATAGAGGCTTGGACTAGGCGTGGCTAGGCTCGAGTTTTGCTGCAGGTTCGGAAGCAAACCCACAAATCCAAAGCTGAGAATGGATCGACGGCCCGCTGAATGCGCGACACGCGGCAGCGCGGTAGAGGTGGATTAGGTAGCGGCTGGCGATTGGCTACAGGCGCGGCGGCTGTTAATTGGGTGGTGCAGACGCGGCGTATGGTGAGGCGACACGTGGCAGCAAGGCAGTGGCGGTTCAGGAGGCGATCCCTAAATGACTGATGAAACGACCGCCTCTGATTGGCGCAGGCGGCGGCGGACAGGGATTGGCTGGCGTTGCAGTCCAATCGGTGGCCTTCCTCGATCGCGTAAGCGAGTCAGGCGACGACACATGTCTTCTCCTGGTTGGCGACGCGGCTGACGGCTATAGTGGCTCTGACAACGTGGCGGCACTACACGGAAAATGATGACGGTGGCGCTTCGGGATTCGCGACTACTCTGACTTTCTCAAAATCTCCTTTCTCTCATTGGCTTACACGAAAATTCATGGTGCCCAAATAATTGAGCCATGATGACCCAATCAACTATAAATTTGACATTTTCTAAATTTGTCCTTTAGTAAAAAATTACGATTTTTTTTTTTTACTTAAACCAAAATGGGGCTGTTACAATTATCTATATAAATAATATTGTAGTATTTGTCTACTACGTTATTATGTAGATAATACATCTACTATGTGCATTAAATATTATATAAATTTATTTGCGTTTTCATTGAAATTTGGATTACGTACCTTTTAAATATAAATAATACATTTATATTGTCATATAGTTTATTGTTGTACTATACATGTAGGTAATTTACACTAGGTTTATATAATAATCTAACTGTCGTATATAAATTATATTATTATTGTAATTAATTCTATATTACTGATGTTATAATACTTATAATACATATGTTATCTGCTTTAAATAGTGCTATTGTTAATTTAGCGGAATGTATTATGTTTGTTAGCACTTATGATAAGGTTAATGATATTAATATTAATTTTTTAGGTGCATAAAAAATGATGAAAACTAAAATAAAAAATGATGATCGGGTAAAATTGTTAGGAGGAGCGAACGAACATTAGAGTGTAAAGTTAATTATAATGGTAGGAAGAAAAAAAAAACAAAGTGATAATTGTTGAATAGGTATAGTTACCTAATGATGTATTATATTCATATGTATTATGAACGTACTACTACAAAAAAGGAATAGGTGACAGTTTATCGAATTTTTTTAAAAAAAAACACGAATAAAAGATGACGGGCTTTTTAAGCCCGTCATAAAAAAATGGTGACGGGCAAAATCGTCACCAAAGACTTTTAGTGACACGCGTCACGCGCGACACCAAAGGTATTTGGTGACAGTTTTTGCCCATCACCATTATCTTTGGTGACAGGCAGAAACTGTCACCAAAGACCTTTGGTGTCGTACATGACGCACAATACCCAATGTATTTAGTGACAGTTTTTGTCTGGCGTGTGACACGAAAGGTCTTTGGTGACGGTTTTTGCGCGCCATCTATTCTCTTTAGTGACGGACGCACGACATCAATTAGCTCGTCACCAAATCCCCATTTATTTTTTTCGTTCTCCTTCCCCACCCCCAAAATTTGAAACCCTATCTTCTTTTGCATTTTCCCGCTCTACCTTCTCCCTTATCTGAGATCCCATTTATCAAATTCTCAAATCTTCCTCTTCCTCATCTTAAATCTCCAAACCCTTATAATTTCTGATCTTTTTTCTCCTTTCCATCTCAAATCTTCATTTTCTTTCTCCTCTTATCTCAAAAACCCACCAATCTTTAGCAATATAAAGTCCTAGATGGTTTATATTTTTATGGTATATTGCACTTGTTTTTCTTTCTTTTTAATCGTATAAGTTAAATGCGTTCATGTTTTTTTGTTTTACTTTCTTCTTTTGTCATTTATGTGTGACTAAACTTGTTGCATGTTAATAGAAATCAAAGCAAGTGTTCCAAAGTTGAACTTGGATAATGCTTTTAAGTAGAAAAATGATATTGTCAAAGTCGTAGAAGATGAACTTGAAAAGGTAATTTTTAGTCTTATGCACAAAATTATGGTAATTTTTAGTCTTATGCACAAAATTCTAACTTTCTCTTAATTTTTGAATAATTTCTTTCAGATATTAGACTAGACGAGCATGTGAAGAGATCAATCAATGAAATTAATGTCGGTAATAATTCAATCCCCAGTCCTCAAAATTCGACTTATTTTTCTTTTTTGTTGGAAGTTTGGTTCAAGTTTTGTTTACTTATTCTTTCAATTGGATAACTTATGCAACAGAAAAAAAAAATAGAAGCAAAGAAAATGTTGCAGATAAAAAGAGATGAGGATGAAGTCAAAGCCAAAGTTTGGAAAATGAGGTATGTGTAAAGGAAAAAATGAGAGTGGAAAATGAAAAGAAGATGAGTCTCGGGTTTGGGGAGGGGAAGAAACAAAGAAAAAAAAACGTGGATTTGGTGACGGGTTGATTGGTGTCGGGCGCCCGTCACCAAAGAGAATAGGTGACGCGCAAAAACCATCACCAAAGACCTTTGGTGTCACACGCTAGGCAAAAACTGTCTCTAAATACATTTGGTGTCGCGCATCACGCGCGACACTTAAGGTCTTTGGTGACACTTTCTGCCTGTCATCAAAGAGAATAGATGACGTTTTTTGCCCGTCACCATTTCTGCCAGTCACCAAATGTCTTCAATGTCACCGATATTGATGATGGTCATGTGTCCGACATCTTTTTTGAATGGTGTCGGCATATGCCTATCATATATTCTCCGGTTTCTACAAGTGACGTTAACATATTTGATTTGTATAACATAAGTATTATGTAAATACAACCTCACGTATAGGTTGTATTATATACAATAAATATGTGTTATAGCCAAAGTGAGCATAGTGTCACAGTCGCACTTCAGAGGTAGCAGAATGACGACTGTGCAGCACTTGCTCTAACCCGGCGAGCAAGTCAGCCGAACCAAAATGGCAGAGCGGGTGGCACAACAGG
>JBBMEG010000020.1:1843011-1865325 GCA_037832605.1 Cyclanthera cordifolia | reverse complement strand
CTTCCCTTCGGGGTTTGTAATCTTTTTGTACTCCTTTTCATATTCTTAATGAGAAGTTTGTTATCTCTTCAAAAAAATAATACAATCGGATTTTATCTTCTATAATAATTACAAGATCCTTGTCTAGTCAATATGGAATCATATATTATTATATTAAATGAGAATAACCAACACAACACTTATGTAACACTTATTCATCCACGATTTGTTTTGTTTTCTATTAAAAAGTTGTTTGTTTATTTGATTTTGTTCTGTTATGGTTACTGTAGGTCTTTACGGAAATGGACAAAATTGAGACGGAGGCAGGAAATGATCAACAAAATTCCTTACCATCATTGTTGGTTACATTGAATGGCTTATTTCTCGATCTAAATGCATCAATTCATGTAATATTGAGACTTTTTGGTAACATTTTTGTTAATAATTCTGAAGCAGAATTTATTCTAAAATCATGTTTCCATCTACGCAGAGGGATTTTAAAGATGGCAGCTTTTCATTTCCTCTATTTGAAAAGTTACCAGATGTGAACAAGGAAGGATCTCAGTGGACGGGTTGTGAAATTGGAGATGCTATCAACTCGCTTTATCAAAACCTTCACAAGTTGGACTCTTTCATATCTATTCTTGTATGATCTCATTTCCGGTGCTCTTATTGCTTTCTGATTAAAGTTTACACTCCTGAGTAGTGAGAAGAAGACGTTGAATTTGGTCTGTTTTAACATTTTGGAACCTGTGGCCATGGCCACAAATTCTCGAAGCAAAGGGAATATAATGTTTACTACTTTCATAGCCGTTTGATCATTTGCAAGTCACCTTTATGCATCCAGTATAAACATATTTAATATTTTACTGGATATAGCTCAAATAACGTTTACATGCTTTCCAATTCTGTCCATTATGGTGACAACTTGAGAAATTTTAGACTAAGAATAGTATCATCATCTACAAAGTAAACACTTTTGCACTGAATTTGATGTATCAGTCTCTCTCTAGTTCTTGTGTGAGACAGTTTTTAACTTCATGATCTTTGCAACGGTTATTGGCATATTGTTAAGTTGATGTAATGTTTGTTATGCTCAATCTAATCGATTGGTTTATACAGTAGTTTTATAATAATCATAGCCTGCCTGGAAAACTCAATGGTGCTCACACCTCTCTATAAATGTGCAATCAGTAAAGATTTGAGAGAATTGGTAGTTTTGATGAAAATACCAAGCTTATATTGAGAAAACTGTTAGAGCAATACAAGGGCATACAAAAAAACAGCTTGAACAAAACCTGGAGATCCCTATAAAAATGGTCTCCTATCTAAATAAATTACACCTAAATGTTAATAATAAAAAAAACCTAGTGGCTGAGACCCAAAAAGAAGCATAGAATTTGATGATAGCTTAACATCCTTCAAAGATCTCTCCATCCCTTTAAAACTATTGTTTCTTTCACCCAATGAAAACCACAATTTGCACACACTCTGTTTTGGTAGATCCTTTAGTATTGTGAAAATAGCTGGGAGAAAATTTTAGTTTTATTTTTATTTCTCATACACAATAATGGTACAAGGCACATTACTTAAATAGTAACTTTCCTACCTAGAAAAGGAAATTAATAAAACATAACGAAATAATATAATAAGATTTATTTTCCTTATTATATTTACACAAAATAATATTAAAGCTAATATTACCAACACTCCCCCTCAAGTTGGTATGAAGATATCTTCCATTGCCAACTTGATTACCATCTTATCGAACTGTCTCTTAGGTAGTCCTTTGGTAAGAATATCAGCTACTTGTTCCGAGGTCGGCATATAAGTGAGATATATAGTCCCATCTACAATCTTTTCTTTTATGAAGTGCTTATCAATCTCAATATGTTTAGTTCTATCATGGAGAACGAGATTTTGAGCGATGAAATAGCCGCCTTATTATCACAGTACATATGTACCGGTCCTGCATGGATAAACTTAAGCTCCTCCAAGAGTCTCTTTATCCATATACATTCACAAATACCAAGGGCTAAAGCTCTAAACTCAGCTTCAGCACTGCTTCTCGCAACTACACTCTGTTTCTTGCTGTGCCATGTAACTAAGTTTCCTCCAACAAAGGAGCAATAACCTGAAGTTGATCTCCGATCTATAGTACTACCAACCCAATTAGCATCTGTATACATCTCAATGTTAAGATGATTCTGTCTCCTAAACAATATGCCTTTTCCAGGAGTACCTTTCAAATATCTTAGAATCCTATATACAACTTCAAAATGAATAGGACCTGGTGCATTCATGAACTGACTTACCATACTTACAGCAAAGGCTATGTCAGGACGAGTATGAGACAAATAAATAAGTCTCCCCACGAGTCTCTGATACTTCTCTTTATCCTTCACCTCTTCTTCTGTAGCAGCCTGTAGTCTTGCATTTTGTTCGATAGGAGTTTCGGCCGGCTTGCACCCAAGCAACCCAGTTTCATTCAGTAAATCTACGATATATTTCCTTTGATTTACTATAATACCAGTCTTTGATCTTGCAAACTCCATACCTAAAAAGTACTTCAACACTCCTAAATCTTTAATCTGAAACTCTTTTGCTAATTTTTCCTTCAGTTCATCCATCCCTACTTCGTCATCGCCTGTTACAATGATGTCATCAACATAAACTATTAAAACAGTTACTCTATTACCTCTAGCATGTATGTAGAACATAGTGTGATCTGCCTGACTCTGTAGAAAACCACAATTTGCAACTGCCTTTCCAAAACGCTCAAATCAGGCTCTAGGCGATTGTTTGAGGCCATACAATGCCTTTTTTAACTTGCAAACACTATTGTTTCTATCACTTTTTTCAAAACCTGGTGGTAAGTCCATATAAACCTCTTCTTCTAGATCCCCATTGAGAAAAACATTCTTTACATCAAGCTGGTATAAAGGTCAGTCTTTATTGACAACAATGGATAATAGTACTCTTATTGAGTTTAGTTTAGCCACGGGAGCAAAGGTTTCTTGATAGTCAATCCCATAGGTTTGAGTAAACCCTTTTGCAACCAACCTTGCTTTGTACCTCTCAATACTTCCATCAGCGCGGCATTTTACAGTAAATAGCCACTTACATCCTACCGTCTTCTTCCCTTCTGGTAATTCCATTACATCCCACGTATGATTCTGTTTGAGCGCATTCATCTCTTCCATAACTGCTAAGTTCCACTTCGAATCTTCTAGGGCTTCCTGTATATTCTTTGGAACAAACAGGTTGGTTATCCTAGATGTAAAGACTTTATGAGTGGCAGATAATTTATGATAGGTCAAAAAATTCCTAATAGGATATTTAGTGCAGCTACGGACCCCTTTCCTGTATGCTATAGGAATATCAAGATCAGAAACATCAGATAATTGATTTTGATTTTCAGGATGAGAGGAGTTGGAAGAATTACCGGGGTTTATAGGAGCAGTCGTAGGAGCAGTCGCCGGAGCCTCAGGTTGGCCATGTGTCGAATCAACCAACTCCTCATTACTATTTTGATTCGGCCTTCTTCTAGTATAAACTTGAAACTCAGAAACACCGCATGGTACCTCTTCTTCTGAAGGAACCACTTCTCCCCCTGACGAAGAATCGACCATATTATATTCTGGAAGAGGTAAGGACCAATATTGTTGCTCTTTATCATTCCCTTCTGTAAATATCTCCCCTTGAAGGGAATAGGAAAAATAGGGTTGGTCTTCGATAAAAGACACATCCAAACTTTCATACACTTTTCTCGTGACAGGGTCATAACACCTATAAGCCTTCTTATGGGATACATACCCTAAGAGCACACATTTTACGGCTCTAGGATCTAGTTTAGAGAATAAGGGACTAGTCACGTGAACGAAGACCTGACAACCAAAAACTCTGGCAGAAAGATCAGAAAAAATCCGAATTGTAGGGAAGGTCTTTGTAAGATGTTCTAAAGGGGTGTGAAAACCTAAAACTTTCGTAGGCATTCGATTTATGAGATAGGCAGCCGTAAGAACAGCATCACCCTACAGATATTGAGGACATGCATCGAAAACATAATCGCACGAGAAACTTCTAACAAGTGCCGATTTTTCCTCTCAGCAATACCATTCTGTTGGGGTGTATTCCTACAGGTGGATTGGTGATAGATGCCCTTACTACATAAGAACTCACTTAAGTGAGTATTAAAGTATTCTGTCCCATTATCAGACCGAAGAATACTGATCTTAGTTTTGAACTGGTTTTCAATCATGTTATAAAATCTAATAAAGACCTCTCTAACATCAGATTTGTTTGCAAGAAGATATACTCAGGTGACACGAGTATGGTCATCAATAAAGGTAACAAACCACTTTTTTCCACCCCGGGTAACTATTTTAGAAGGCCCCCAAACATCACAATGAATCAAATAAAAAGGCGCAGACGCTTTATAGTTTTGAGGCAAATAGGAAATACGGTGAGTTTTTGCAAGAGAACAATGTTCACATTTTATTTTCGAGCAATCAATTCCTACAAACAATTTCGGAAACAACCGCTTTAAATAAAAAAAACTAGGGTGTCCTAACCTATTTTGCCATAACTTTAAAGTATCCCTAGCAGAATTAGAGCTAACACTACTATATCCCTGAATTTCCCTATGACTCTTAGAATCTTCCTCAAAATAGTAAAGGCCGTCGATCAATCTAGCACGTCCAATCATCTTCTCCGACTCCTGTTCCTGGAAAAACCAAAATGAATCACAAAAGATAACACGACAGTTAGAATCCTTAGAGAGTTTACTAACTGATAATAAATTGAACGTCAGTTTAGGAACATGAAGAACATTTTGCAGAGAAATTTTTGAGGATAAACTGATGGTTCCTTTTCCATAGACCGGGGAATAACTACCATCAGCTATTCTGATTTTATCATAGTATAGAGGAGAATAGGTTTGGAAAAGTTCTGGTGAGTTAGTCATATGATCTGATGCTCCAGAATCTATCACCCATGGAGCTGAACTAGAGCAGGAAAAGGTACGAGGATAATTACCTGTTTGTGCCTATGAGACACTAGGATTACCAGAAGAAGAAGAAGTGTCCTTTAGCAGTTTCAGAAGTTGATCAATTTGCTCCTTATTAAGATCGGTTGATTCAGCATTATTTGCACTAGCAGTAGGAGGACGAGTATTCTTCTCTCCCTGTCTACTGTTTCTGTAGTTAGCAGGTTTCCCGTGAAGCTTCCAACAGTTCTCCCGAGTATGATATGGTCTATGACAGTAGTCACACGTTACTCGGGGTTTGATAGCTTTACTCGCAGAAGGCTGGTTCACTGTAGCATCTGCTACCAGAGCTGAACTCTCCACTGTATCCAACGACTTCCTTCCAATCATGACAGACCGACGACTCTCTTCCCTGCGAACCTCTGAGAAAGCTTCGCTAATCGTAGGGAGGTTAGTCTTACCAAGAATTCTACCACGTACTTCATCAAATTCTACATTAAGGCCAGCTAAAAATTTGTAAATACGACCATTTTCAACTAGTTTTTTATAATGTTTTTGGTCCTCAGTCGATTTCCATTCATAATTATTAAATAGATCAAGATCCTGCCAGATTCTTTTTAAGTGATGGAAGTATTGAGTTACAGAGTTACCTCCCTGCTTTATGTCGGCGAGTTTGAGATTTAATTCAAAAACCTGTGACTGATTTTCCAGGTCAGAATACATTTCAGTGATACTATCCCATAATTCCTTAGCCGTAGAGAAACACATATAATTGCTGCTTATTTCTTCGATCATGGAATTTACTAGCCAGGTCATGACCATTGAATTCTCTGAATCCCATACAGGAAACGCTGGATTATCTTTCTGAGGAACCGCCTTATCTCCAGTCAAGTATCCTATCTTGCCTTGGCCTCGAATAAACATCCTAACGCTCTGTGACCAACGTAGGAAATTGTCACCATTTATTCGAATGGTCGTTATCTGAATCGTAGAATTGTGGTTTGGTAGTCTTGCAATAGATTCTTTGGCCTCTGACATATCTACCCTATTCCCGATATTCTAAACCACTCTTAATTTCAAAAAATCCAATACAAGACAGACAATATTGGTCCGCTGTTTGATACAGTGATATAGCCGCCACTTGACGCCGGACGACCTAGAACCCGACGCTCGACGAACCAGAATCCAACACTCGGCGCACCAGAGCTCGACGTTTGCTGAACTGACGGCGACACCAGGTAGAGATTGTCGCTGTGCTGCTGCTCGAAACCGACCGACGCACGCTGCACTGTTACACGAAGCCGACGCTCGCGCTGCTGCTGAAGCCGATGCTGCTCTGCTGTTCTGCGAGCGATGCTGCGCTACTGTTCTACGACTAAGGGTCTGCAACAAAGAACCGCCCGACTGTGTCACACTTCTGATTGCGACGAAGAGAGTGTTAGGGCTGGGAAGAAGACGACGCCTTGGACACTGCAGATTTAGGGTTTGAGTAAGGTTTAGGGTTAGGGTTAGGGTTTTGGCTCTGATACCATGTGAAAATAGCTGGGAGAAAATTTTAGTTTTATTTTTATTTCTCACACACAATAATGGTACAAGGCACATTACTTAAATAGTAACTTTCCTACCTAGAAAAGGAAATTAATAAAACATAATGAAATAATATAATAAGATTTATTTTCCTTATTATATTTACACAAAATAATATTAAAGCTAATATAACCAACAAGTATTACTGAAAGTAACTCGAGAAAGTTCAAGAGCTCTCACTCTCTACAATCCTTATACAATATTCGAGATACTCGAGTCACATATGCTCAAGGGTATTTATAGGAAAGGCTAGTAACTAAATGCCTAAATAACTCTCTAATCACTCATATTAGATGTATTCCTACTCCTCTTATACACACAACGTAGAGGGAGTCTATCTGTTTTCCACGAAAAAATCTCTTTTCTCACAAAAAGAGTTTAACAAATCACACCCTAATCATAGCTCGAAAAATAGGCTTCAACCCTCAAAGCCATCATGCACTCCCAAATAAATGACCATCATGCACTCCCAAATAAATGACCTAACTTCTCATTCTCCTTCCCGCATAAAATACAACAAGGCGGGCCCATAAAGGAAGGAGTCATTCTCGTCACCTTGTCTAAAGTATTGACCTTGCTAAGTAAAAAACTTAAGGGGGTGTTTGGGCCACCATTAATAAAGGGGGAGAATAGGACCAAGAATGGTTCCCGGTGTTTGGGCCACCAAGAATCATTCTCCCTATAATCACATTTCCCCAAAATTACCTTTTTATTCTTCTCGTAACTACTTTCTATTCTTCCCATAACAACTTTTTATTCTCCCAATAACTATTTTTCACTCGCATCATATCCATTATTTTATTTTTCTCATTATCATTTTCTTTCCCTCAAACACAATTAATCATTCTCTCCATAATCATTCCCTTAATCACAAACACAATTAATCATTCTCCCCATAATCGTTCATTTTCTCATTCTCCCCTAATTTTCATTCCTCCCATAATCATTCTCATTCCTTTTGCCCAATACACCCTAACATTCTTTAGAACTTTAACTTACACAAATGAAAAACGATTGAAACTCCCAACAAAGAGGAAAAGAAATTAGATACCGCTAAAATGATTCACAAGAAGCTGCACAACATTTCTTGTTGTATTGTGTTTTTCCAACTATGACATATTTATGTGCATCTTTCTTTTCATTTATAGGTTTCTAAATATCGGAAGCCAAAAAAATTAGTTCAATACTGGCTTGGATATACTTGTGGTGCAATTGTTCTTTCAGTCGGCTCAGTTTTGCTTCTTCAACATAGTAGATTAATGGGGAGCAATGACATTGAGAATTGGGTTCATGAAGCACATAATTCAGCAACGAGTTTTTTTAAGGATCATGTAGAGCAACCGGTATGTCTTTTACTATTTTGATTTGGTTCTCATTGTCAGAGCTCTATTATCAATTTTCTTTACCATTATATTTTTATTTTTCTTGGGTTTGGTCTTCAATTATGGTTGATTATTAATTTATTAGAACTCTCAATTTTGCTTACAATTACAAGAAATGCTCCTGCTCAAAATTAAATGACTCTTGACGTCTCTCTTCATGTCACAACGATCTTTTTCATATATCAATTGTAAGAATGGAGGCTTTGTTTCTCAATATGCTCGTTTGAGTAGAATGTTCATGGCTTTGAAGCAATGAGGAAGAAGACGTGTTTTAAAACTCCAAGACTTGCACCTCGATTAAAAAACAAAAAAAACTTCAAAGACTATTTTAAGGGACATCGTTATATTGTTTTCTTTTAGGATATAAGCTCAATTGGGTTGACAAAAATATTGTTTAGATTAGCCATTTCTCGTCGTCAAAAAATATATATAGTTTAAGTTAGTAGTGTTCGAGAGTGTTAATGATAAAGTTGAGACAATCTCTAGGAATATTTATATACAAATATACATGGTTGGCCTAACTGTGCACATGTAAAAAGACGATAAAGAGCACTATAATTAAAACAATAATAAAACTGTCTAATATTAAACTCTAACACTTCCCCACAAGTTGAAGCATATATGTCAATCATGCCCCACTGATTGGAAAGATAATCTATCTGTGCTCCATTAAATGCTTTTGTGAGGATATCGCCTAACTGTTCTCTCGTGGAAACCTCACCTTGCTGTATCTTCCTCGTATAAAATGACAATTTATCTCAACATGTTTAGTCCTCTCATGGAAAAGTGGATTAGATTCGATGTGAATGGCCGCTTGGTACCGCACCATAACTTTGTCATTGTCATGACATCAAGTTCCAAGTTCCAACTCAACTAAGAGTTGGTGTAACCAAATTAATTCACACACTGACTGATTCAACGCTCGTGCGACACTATGTTTTATTTCTTAGACTTCCAAGAAATTAAATTGCAGCCCACAAACACACAATACCTTGAGGTCCATCTTCAATCTTCTTTAGACCTTGTCCAATAAGTAGCTGAGAGACCTTCAATATTAGTATGACTATTATCTTTATATAGTAAACCCTGACCAGGAGAAGCCTTCAAATATCCCAAAATATATTTTAATATAGCCCAATGGTCAACTGTAAAGCACGACATATACTGGCTTACAACACTCACCGAATACGCTATATTGGGTCTAGTCAAAGTACGTAATTCAATTTTCTCACTAATCTTGTGTACCTTTCTGGATCCTCCAACAATTCTCCTTTCATGAGTTGTGAATTGGGGATCATTGTGATACTACATGGCTTACCCTATTTCTTGTCTCAGTCAACAAATCAAGTATATATTTTCTCTGTGATAATCGAATTCCTTTCTTGCTTCTTGTAACTTTAATCCCTAGAAAGTATTCAGCATAGACTTCGTATGAAATTGACTATGAAGAAAAGTCTTAGTGATTATCATCCTGTAATCACAATGTCATCAACATACACAATCAACAAAATGACATTATTCTCAGATCGTTTAAAGAAGATAGAGTGATCTAATTTGCTCTTCTTCATCCTTAGCTCACCTGACTGAATTTGCAAAACCCTTTTGCGACAATACCCAGTCAAAACACTGCCATTGTACTACTCTAGAAGATTGAAATCTGTTGGTTATATTAGTTCTTTAATTATGTTGTAAATATAATAAGGATTATTATATCTTATTATATTATTATTTCTCCTATTCTAGTTAGGAAAGGTTCTCTATTTAAACCATATTAGATGTATCATTATTGTGAGTGAGGAATAAAGTAAAGGTTTTTCTCTCCTAATTTTCTACAAAATCTCACTCAAATTCCTAATCATTGACTTCACAAAACTTTTGTGGAATCTTGATTTCTTGGAAGAGCGAAGCTTCTTCTGGGTTACAGATAACCCTAAAATCCAGCCTCATTCTACTAAACCATCCTCCCTTGCTTTCAAGCCCTCTCCCTTGCCCTGTTCTAAGAAGTCTCATATATCATCTATCGCTTCAATAGCAGAAATTCCTCAGCATTCTAAAGGAAAGTAGATCATAGTTGAGAGCTTCTATTCCAACCATGAAGACAGTGATTCTGAATCAGTTATCAGTGCAGACTCAATCGACACAAATATGCAAGACATTGATAATTTAATCAGTACTCAATAAGAGGAGGTTTTTTGCCCTAATTTGCCGATTGTTGAGAATCCCTTTGGGGTGAATTTTGAAGTACTCAAAAAGTTTGGCAAGGTAGTGAAGCTAAGCGGTTTAGTTTTCAAAGATATTTCAAGCTCCAAAAATCATTAATCCTGCTGCGTTATCAATATGAAAATTCTATCATGGAACACGAGGGGATTGGGTGATAGATCAAAGCGTGGAACAATCAAGAAATCAATTACTCATTTATGTCCCGATGTTGTACTAATTCAAGAAACAAAATTAGCTTCTTTTGATAGAAAATTAGTTAAATCACTATGGAGCTCTAAGGATGCTGGTTGGTCGTCTTTCGAATCATGTGGTCGATCCGGTGGTTTATTGCTATTGTTGCATGAAGCAAAAATTCAGATTAAGTCTGTTATTCCTGGCGTTTTTTCATTGTCAATTATCTTCTCTTATTTTCATGCTCATGAATTTTGGATTTCAAATGTTTATGATCCCAACAATAATCGAAATAGAATTGGCTTTTTTGAGGAAATTAGATCTTTGTCTTCGTTACTAAATAGGCCCTGGTGCATTAGAAGGGACTTTAATATCACAAGATGGATCCATGAGCATCAACCCACAAGAAAGGTTACTTGGAACATGAAAAAATTCAACTATTTGCTAAATGAGTAGCTTTTCAAAGATATTTTCCTTTCAAACGGGTTATTTACTTGGTCCAAACCAAGTGATGAAACCACGCGATCATTCATCGATCGTTTTTTGGTTTCAGAAGAACGGGGTAGAATTTTCTCAAATTCGCGAGCATCGAGACAGATAAGAACAATATTTGATCATTTTTCGAGTTTATTGGAGGCATGCACATATGAATAGGGCCCTTCCCCTTTTCGTGTCTTTTACTCATGGCTGTCAACCCCTTCTTGTCCGAGTCTCATAGAAAGCAAGCTATCAAGTTAAGAATGCTCTTGTTAGGCCGGTTATATGTTATCTTCAAAACTCAGAGATCTTAAATTCGATCTTAAACAATGGCACAAAGACCAAGAAATGACAAAAAAGCAGATTGAATGGGAACTTTATCCAGGATTGAATCCTTAGACAAGAATGCAGACTCTGAAGATCTCTCCCCTGAAGAGTACTCGAATTGGCTTAAAGCAAAATGCGATCTCCTTAACCTTAATTTGTTTGAGGAATGGAATAACATCCAAAGATGCAATCTAATCTGGTTAAAGGAGGGCGACTAAAATACTTGTTTCTTTTATAGATTTCTCTTGGCCAGGAGAAGAAAAATGCTTATCACTCACCTTCATTTGGAGGATGGTCACTCCCTTTTAGAATCAGAGCAAGTCGAAGGTGAAATTATGAACTTTTTCTCTAATCTGTATCATAAAAGTCTAGGGCCAAGTCTCCCAAGCAATATAGGAGGTAGCAAGCTAACCAGGGAGCAGAATCAGGCCTTTACAAAGGCTTTCTCAATCGACGAAATTCAATCTTCAATCTTAGCCCTCGGAAAAAATAATGGATTTACCTTTGAAATTTTTTGGCAAATTCCTAGTTTCAGTTGTATGGCTATGTTTGAAGAATTTCACACCGATGGCCATTTCAACTCTAGCTTAAAAGAGAACTTTATCTGCTTTGTCAAAAAGAAGGAAGACACCTGTAGAGATAAAGACTTTCGTCCGATCAGTCTAATTAATTTATAAAATCATTGCCAAGGTTTTGGCTGAACGCCTCAAGCATGTAATGCCCTAAATAATCTCACAATATCGGAGTGCCTTTATTCAAGGCCGTCAAATTTTGGCGGAAGGTCATGTGTTTCAGACGAAGTTGTGGAAGTTTTGGCTGAAGGGAGACTAACGGCTGTAGAAAAATTAGGGTTTAGGATTTTATTAGTTTTTCCCTTTTTTTTCTTTAGATTTCTATTTCCTGCTCTAATACCATGTGTAAAATTAGAAAGAAATAACTCTTATTTTATTCATTAAGAAAAGGTTTCTTATATAGAAAAACCTTAATGTACAAATAAGGTAACAATTACAAAATCTCCTTAAATTAATAATATTCATAATTACAGGAAATAACTTATATGGTAGTAACAAAATGGTAATAACCAACATTAACCAACTCAACAATGTTGTTTTCAATCGAGTTCTTGACTAGAAAGAACATTCTTGAGTTGTCTGTCCATCTCAGTACTTAGAATATAGTGACCAATATTTGATCGCCATGCATAATAATTGTACTCATTCAACTTGTGTTTGATAATTTTTGACACGATCAAAACTATCTGTCACAACAATCGACTTCTTGTAAGCTATAATCTTCATAAGCAGAAATAAGATAAGCAGCTAAACTACTAAAATCAAATATGAATCACCAAAAAGATCCGTGAAGAAAAGTTTTTGAACCCACTCGAAAGTTAATAACCCCTTGTAACACTTTCAATCGAGGGCAGAACCACTAAATAATAAGAGAAAACAGATGTGAAAAGAAATAGCAAGAAAATCCTCTTAGCAATAGAACCCAAACAATTGTTTGACTGCTTGAAACACCTACCTCCGAGCACCGAAACACCATGAATAATACATCCCTGGAAAGAGTATGAGACGACAAGTAAAACCAAATAAAAATCGTCAATAATGAACTTCACATGCCAGCCCATGTAGTTAGCATCAGAAATTTGTTTAGGAGAGTGAGGCCCACTCGCACCTCCGTTTTCAACAAAATTTGGTGGAGATGTAGATTGGGCAATGAACTTTCTATTGGTATAGGCTGTGAGAAAAATGGACAAATAAATCTTCAAAAAATAGCCTCTAACGCAATTTGTAAGATTTTGACATGGACGGCTGTATGACTTGCTTCCAAATCTGAGACTCTCAACCTTAACTCGGCAAGAAACCCTAAGGGGGTGATTGGAGTTGGAGGAGAGGAAGAGGAGGAGTTCAACTCCTTGTTTGTTTTTAGTACATTACAACCTCTTCCCAACTCCTCCTCAACCTCTTCTTAATTCTCGCCAACATTCCATCGAACCTCAAATCAAAGTTTATATCAAACTTCATCTAAAATAAACACCTTGTTTCTTAAACCAAAATTCTCAAAAAGGTTTTTGCAACCTCTCCTCTCTAAAACACCAATCGCTTAACTAGTAATTCATATTCCTTAATCACTCAATTTCCTCTCCTCTCCCCTCCTCTCATCAACCCCAAAATCCAACCATGTTAGCTAAAGTTGAGGGAATCAATTTATCTCATTCTATTCTTTAGAGGAGTATTGATAGAAAAAAAATACATGGTTGCCCTAGATGTGTACATGTGAAAACACGATAAAAGGCACTATAATTAACACAATAATAAATCTATCTAATATTAAACTCTAACAGAGAGAAAGGTTGGGTTACTGTTGTGGCATCAAGTCATCTTTAGATTTATTCTCAGGGAAAAATCCATGTTTGATGTGAACATGAGCCCATGTCAATAAATAGAGCTTGATGCCCCTGAATTCAACATTTGGTGTAAATAATGTTCGATTAAATGATTGGTTTTCAATGACTTAAGCAAAACATTTTGAACTGTATTGAATTGATATTCTGACTCCCTATTTTGCAGCTTGTTTCAATTAGAAATGAACTTTTTGATACATTTAGAAAGAGGCATAAAGGTGTCATGGATGTTCAGGAGCTACAGTTAACTGCCAACTCCCTGCACAGGTGATTGTCTTTCACGGACTAGTTCTTCTCCAAGTGACGACTAAAAAATTTACTTTGAGCGCCAGCTTATTGCTGGAGTGAGGAATGCTAATCTTGCTCATATTGTTTCTATCTCCAATAAAAAATTATAGACATTTTTAGAAAATTGTAGTGCAACTAAAGAGTCTCTGAAACCAAAAGAGTAGTAGCTGAGCGGCATCTGTGTATACCCAAGGACCATAAGGTTACGGGTTCGAATCCCCCACCCCCAATTGTTGTAATCTCAAAACAAACTAAAGAGTCTCTGAAAATAGTCAAATTTTCAAACCCGGTGGCTAGATTTTTCTGAGGTGGAAAAATTGAAGGTGTTCTCATTTGAAATTTTCCATATTTTTTATAACCTCTGTGATAGGTTCTTTCTTACAAAATATCTGTTCAAATCAGGATGCTTTTATATTTTTGTAAATTGCTCTTTCTCCCTTTTTTTAGCTTGTAATTTTTGGCATTGGTCTCTTTTCATAACTCCAATGAAAAGTCGGTTTCTTATCAGAAAAAGTAAAAAAAAAAATCTGTTTTATTTACAAAATGTTTTTTAGAATTGTGATTAAATGACTCAGGCTAAAATTACTATTTACAGATTTGTGGTTTTTGAAGGAATATCGACTTCATTTTTTTTCCTGAAAAAACACTATTTTTAAATCTGCACTTCTATTGGCTGGCATCTGACTTTTTCGTGGGACATCAAGTCTCTTTTATTCACCATCATTGACAACATTTTTTTTTTAAGAAAATGGTTATTCAAAACATGTTTTGCTAATTTTTTAGTTCTGAACGTGGTTATCCGAAATAATTCAAACACGGACTACCCATTGCTCTATATTAATTAATCACCTTCTTCTTTCCAGAATGCTACTTGCTTTCAGTGAACACACAAAAGGCCAGAAGCTCCCAGATGATGCATCAGATCACGAAATGCTTGCGATAGTTATGACCAGGTTATCCTTCCATATCTTGTTTCTAATTTTATGTAAATTTTGTAAGTTTCTTGAGTTTGTTGTTGAAAATGGGGAGGCTGACCACTGACATTTCCCAGAATCAGTGTCATTGCATCTTCTTTGGACCATGTTTTTTTTGATTCTGTAATCAATGCATTGACGGTTGAGCCCTGATGTCCACAAGTCATGAGTGTGAATATCGACTAATGTCATTCATTATGATGTCGAAAATCCAACTTTCTGCTCTCGGGTCTATAATGACTCCTTGAAATCACTTTATGACACTTCTGTTGTCTCATTATTATTAAGTTTACACCAATTGCTTGGTTGACATGGCAGTGCTCTCATCATGTTGGGTTCAAATATGACTTTTTACTCTAGACACCTTTCTTTTCCTTGTTTAGTCGTCTCAAATTTGGTGAAAGCTAATTAGGTTATTTGGGGAGCCTGTATTAAGAAATGCTTGGTTATTACTATACTGGTAAAGGAATGTTTGTTCAGCTTGCTTTGTGGAACCTATATGAAGGGAACCGCAATAGTTCTTTGGCTAAGTCTACTTGAACTGTTATATGGAATGTTTTGCTGGAAATACCCAAAACTTCTTTTTTGTTTCCTAGCACTTTGTGACTTAGTATTCTTTTTATGTCAATGGTGATTCTGAAATCATGTTTTATATGAAAAAGAACATTGCAATAATCGGATATCAACATGGATTTGTTTGGTTGAGCTAGTGAATGATTTTCTTCGAAGATGGATATAATTGTTTCCTCTAATTTAGGTATGAGAAAGAACTGATGCATCCCATTCAAAACCTTCTTAGCGGAGAGCTGGCCCGTTCTCTGCTTATTCAGGTAACATTTTCAATCATTATCTTCATATGTACTAGTACATTATACTTAATATTTTCCTTTTGAGTTGATGCAGGTGCAGAAACTAAAATTAGATATTGAGACGTAAGTTTCATTAACTTGCAATCTTTGGTGTACACAATACATTATGTAACTTGATCTTCCTGATTTGGTTTCATGCCGTTGGTTTATATTATGATGCCTTTTAAATAGGGCAATGCTTGAGCTTGACCAGATTCTCAAGGCAAATGAGATCAATTTTGCTGTTCTAGCTGCCTTGCCAGCATTCTTCGTTTCACTTCTTTTGCTGATGCTTTTGCGTGCATGGTATAAACAGGTAAACTGAAAGCTTGTTTACTTCATATTTTCTATGTTCAATACATGTGCAATGTTGATCTTATTTCTACTTTTTCCCTAGTTCTACCTTTCTCAAATTAGATTTTGCTTTTGAGAGAGAAAAATGTTAAAGTTTTTAAGACAGTTGCACCAGAGTGCTGATGCCTTCATCTGCTGCTGTCACGATGTTTAGCAGAGTGTCCTTTCTGCCATGGCCATCAAGTTTGGTTTAAATTGTCCCTGAACTTGGTCGAACGTCGAAGTATTCAAACCCTCAACGCCCACACAGTGAGAGTCCATAAGAACACCTTGCGTTTTTTTGGGAATTTGTCTCCAGATTGCCAACCATCTTGGCCTAGTGATGAAATAATGACCTTTGAGAATTCGAAGTTTATGGATCAATTCCTATTGGCTATCTAAGAACAAATTTCCTACTAGTTTTCCTAACAACAAAATGTAGTAGGACCAAGCTGTTGTTGGATGTACTTAATGACATGGATACTAAAGGATATCAATATATTATATATTATATCAATATTGCCGTAATCATTTGAGCATTTTAATTATTGACCCTAAAGCAGCTAGATAAACTTTCTTATTCATTAGATATGTACTTATATACAAATATACTAGGTTGCCGTAGAAAAGATGATAAAGGGTATAATTGAAATATTGATTTTAAATAAATACATGAGTAATATTTAAACTTCAACACTTCCCCTCAAGTTGGAGCATATATGTTAATATGGTCAACTTGTTTAAGAGATAATCTATCAACGCTTTTGTGAAGATATCTCCTAATTGTTCTCCATTCTTCACATATCTCATGGATACCATGCCTTGTATATTTTCTTGTATTAAATGACAGTTAACCTCTATGTGTTTCGTTTGCTCATGATTCATGAAAAATCAAATTGGAAGCAATATGAATGGCTGCTTGGTTATCACACCACATTCTCGTCGGCATTGTGACATAAAAATCCAATTCATTGAGAAATTGAAGTATCTAAACTAATTCGCACACAAACTGTCCATTGCTGAATATTCTAATTAAGCACTTGAACTTGATACTCTGTTTTGTTTCTTACTCTTTCAAGAAATCAAGTTACCACTCACAAATACACAATACCTTGAAGTTGATCTTCGATCTACTTTAGACTCGGCCAAATCTGCATCTAAAAAACCTTCATAGTATGACCATTATCTTTGTATAATAAATCACGGCCAGGAAAAGCCTTCAAATAGCCGAAAAATTGTTCCAACGCAACCGAATGGTTAACTGTGAGACAAGACATTTTGATTCACGATGCTCACTGAATATGCTGTGTCAGATCTCACCACAGTCAGATAAATTAATTTCTCTACTAATCTTCTATACCTTTCAAGATCTTTCAACAATTCCCCTTTTTTTTGTAAGTCGTTAATTGGGCACCATTGAGGTACTACATGCCTAAGCCCTTAACTTCCATGTTACATCACATTCCCAACCAATGAGAATGGCATGATACCTCACATCTTTTACAACCTTTAGATGATGACAACCTAGCTACTATATCTAAGAGTACAACATGCTCAGTCTTTATAGATCAAAACAGTACATGCTCATCAAGCAATATAAAACTGTCATCCTAAACAAAATACTACAACATCAATATATATTGGGACTGACTCACATGCTCGCACTCAGAATAACCACATCATTACAATAACAGAACATCTACCTAAGCATGCTTAGACTCTAATAATCAAATAACACATCAAGCAGTAAAGGATACAAGCATCAGATACAGTCAATTAATGCGTGCACATTTTCACACAACCCGAGGCAAGGAGTCCTTATCTGAAATATTACAAAATAGTGCTTGCACTAGCTGGCCGAGTGGGCGGAGTGACGATGGGTTGCGCCCAAGCGCCCTGGTCGAAGGCAGGCGCGACAATGCGAAGGATTATGAGGTTGGGGTCACGATCGCTGCAGACACTGCTCTAGATCGCGCCGGCTACGCGATGGAGATGGTAGTCTGGGCAAACGATTGTGAGCGGCTGAAATCGGTTGAATGTGCTAGTTGTGGCGGCAGCTTTTGGTGGAGTGTTGGCGGCAGCGACAACACATGCTATAAGCAATCTCCCTCTCCCCCTTCCGCAATGTGAAAAGCGTAAAGTGAAAATGTGACTAAAATTTGTGGAAGTCTATAAGGCTCTTTTCCTCTAATTACAAATTGGCCAAGAAGTCCTTGAAATCACATAAATACATGCAACCTCTTTATATTTACAATTAACCCCCCTAGCGGAAAATTTACCAAAATGCCCTTGGGTAAAAATGCAAAATATACTAAACTGACTAAGAGAGACAATTAGAAAATCATACTTGGAGGGTCCTTACAAAAATATGGGTCGTGACACGTAGATCAGCCAATGGACTTTCTAACGGTGTAGAATGTGAGAAAAAGCCACGAAAAAATTCTTGAAAAACTCCCTCTACAGATTCTGACGGTAATTTGACAGCATCCCCAGTACCTTGACAGTGGCAGTAGTATGTCTTGCCTCCTAACTCTAAACTCTCTCAAACCTAACTCTGCTTTGATACCATGTTAACGCTACTATTTGAGAGAATAAGGCTAACTTTCTTATTCATTAGAGGGGTGTTTATATATACCAATATACATGGTTACTCTAGCTGTATATAAGTGAAAGACGATAAAGGGCATAAGTGAAATAATAAATAAATTAAATAAATTTACGAGTAATATTTAAACTCAGATACCTCATTTCCAAGTTGCCTTGATCATTTGAATATTTTAATAATTGACCCTACAGAAGCTAGACAAAGAGAGATGTTTCAATCCATCTACCCAAAGAATCCAGTAGCTAAACTTGAGCATCCTCTGGTTGAAATTTTATGTATTGAATCTATCCTCCTATTGAAGTATTATATATGCATAAGTATGTTCAGGTGTTTGTATATTTATTTATTCATCTAGCTTCATTTTTATTTTTCTGGTTGGTTTACATGTCTTTTCAGCTTTCACCTTTTCTAATATTGCTGTATCTAAATTTGTTGACAAAAAAGAGATGAAGTCACTTATTTACTGATTATGACATTTAGGATACTAGAGCTGAAGGGAAGGGAAGAGCTGCTCGGCTTCAGAGAAGACTACTAGTTGTGGACGTGGAGAAAGCTATAATGCAATACCAAAGTTTTGTTGACCAAGAACGTGTAAGGAGTTTCATCTGTTTGTTGGCTTTACAACATGTTCTTTTCTTTTTATGCACGTTTTGTTTGCTATAGAAAACCGTGATTAGTTTGCGTATGGATGAATAATAAATACTTTTTTTTTTTTTCAATAGAAGACACACTTGTTAGAATTCAGAACAACAAAGATTAGGGGAGTGAACTAGTAGTCTAAATCAGCCTTCAAAATTAAGGACATTAAATTAAAACTTCCCAAACCATCTATGACTTGGTGGTCAAGAGTGTCATAACTATAAGTAACCGAGAGGAAGTAATTTCCTATGGAGGATATGGAGGAGCACGTAAGCTGGCTAGAAAACTCATGGATTTCAAAAAAAAAAAAAAAAAATTTCCCAAATTTGCTGTGTCAAACTAAAATAGATATGAAAAATGAAGCTCTTTGCTTTTGGAAGCCTGGTGAGAACATATAATCATTCGAGCCCTTTGGCCTTTGTATCTGAAAAAAAAATGGTTATCCTGTTTCTTACCACCCAATTTTTCTACAAAATGGAAAAACATAGAACTTGTGTAGATGATTTATCTTTGCTTTTGAGAGTTAAATAAATCCCCCACAAAATGGAAATCATTGGCTTTCCTCCTGAGGCGTAGGATTATTGATCAACAATGCGATGTGTTTGAAACATGTTGCTTTATCATCTCGAGTGCAAAAGGAGAATGCTCGCATTTTTCATTGATTTGCAGGTTAAAGATGCAAAATGTAGTTTTGGGTTATTGCTGTATAGCTTGGATCGACTATATCATGCTTCCGAGAACCATGCGAAAGCAACTGGCGAATGGCTACAGTAAGTTTTAGCTCTCAGCTTTTCTCTCTCTTTGTAGGCACCGTCACTTTTTAGAAAGAGCAAGATCCATTAACATCTTTAAACGGTGTTTTGATGTAGAACTATAGATTAATTATTTTGAGTGATTATAAATGAGGGGTTCTTTTGAGTGAACCGTTTGGATGTGAAATTTTAGAGTGATTATAAATGAGAGATTATAATTTTGAGTTCTAGTAATAACTCGTTTGTATGTGATTATTTGTAGAAGAGTTGCAGTTAATAGCTCGTTTGGATGATAGTTTTTGTAAAGTGATTGCAGATAATAATTCATTTAAATGTACTTAGAAATGAATGATTATTTTGAAAGGTTAGAAATGAAGGATTACAATAACTCATTTGATGTCCTTGTTCGAAGAAGAGCTGTAAAAGCTAATTTATAATTGCTTGTTAATAACACGAAACAAACACCCCTTAGAAAATTAACCTTCCACCCATGCACTCTCCTCTCTTCCACCCTTCCTTGAACAGTTACTTCCACAAATATACAATTTAATTGCATGTAAATTAAATCTATAATCTAACGTTGTTTACAGTTTGAGGCAGGACATTCTGGATCTGGGGAAGCCTGGCCTTCCAACTAGCGATAAACTCAGAATTGCGTCGCGCATGGATCGAGTATACGATTGTTTACTTCCTGCATTAAAACGTTCGTAAGGATCGACCTTTTCTTATATTCAACTCCTCAACAATATTTTTTTATTTGATTTTCTAAATGGGATTGACAAAGTATTTTGCCCCGGGTTATGCGAAGTTTTTGTTCTACTTTGTCAATCCTACATTTTGATTTGCCTACATATACATTGGACTTTGTAAGAATACTCTTATAGACATTGTGGTTTTCTTTTTATACTTATAATATGAGATGAATCTCAGGGAGTTATGTCCATGCGAAAATATAATTAGACAAGTTTTCTTTTACTGAGTAGGTCTGGTGATTTGTACTCGTATTGTGTTAAATTATAGAAAATATTCACTCTTTGTAAAATGTCCCTAAATTCTGAAAAGTTAAAAAAAAGTGTTAATGTTTGGTTTCAAAAATATGTATGCACTTCTCGAATTGGTCTAAAAACGTTAACAAAAGTTTTCAAAGTACTTTTACCATTAAATTTAAATGAAAACTATTAAATTTTGGTTTTAGAAATATTTTTGAATTTTTTAAATGTTTTAAAAATGCCATTATTAATATAATGTTTACAAAAAAATTAATCTTTAAATTTTGATGAAAATGTTAAAGTTTTGTTTCAATCATACACTAGTTATTTAATTGTGTTAATAAAAGATAGTCTTTACCTTTGTTATGAATTATTTGTACGTGAATTATTTATAGCTAAATATTAGTTTTGCAATTCGACATGATCAATGTCATTCACGAGTAGACTTATGGGGAAGAGTAATCACATTTTTCAACATGATTACTCCTTTAAGTCTCCCAATTAGTTCATGGACAAAACATGGTTACAAATATGACAACTCGTTACACTAGATGTAATCTCTTCATCAATTATGATATAACTTTAAATTAGAAAGCTTTTTTTTGCGACAGCTTTGCATGTTTCTTACACATATGGATAATATCGATAATATACCGCATCTTTTTTTAAAAGGAATTGCGTTGAGGATCTTACATTGGTATAATGATACCTTTTAGCATTTATAAGAATAATGTGTTACTCTCTCAGTTAATCAATTTTGAGATGATAATTCATGTTATTCTAATATGATACTTATTATCAATTGATTTAATTTTCATAAATATATGAGTATCTTAATTATTTAAACATATTCAAAATAAAAATCAATAATAAAAAAAGATATAGTATCCTTAAAGTTATAATAATTGAACAAATTTCTACCTAAAATATTTATTTTGTTTCAAACTTCATCCTAGCAGTAATTTAGTTTTTTTTTTTCTTTGAATAGTGATGAATGATGAATTATGGGATTTTGAGTTTGAAACTTTTTTGGTCAAATTATTATCCAAAGTAATAATTTTTTTTATTAGTTTCACATAGAAAAAATATATGAATACAAAAACGAATGATCATTTTTAATAAGAATGATTTTAAATTATCTAAAAGGTCAAGGACACTTATCAAATAAAAGTGTAATAATTTTTATCCAAAATTTATGTATGGAGATATTCTTAACGTTTTTTTTTAGGGCGCGTTTGGATGACGGGAAGGAATGGATGAGATGGGATGAGAAGGGATGGGATGAGAAGTGTTATTAAAATGGTGTTTGGTGGGGTGAGAAGTGTTATTAAAATGGTGTTTGGTGG
>JBBMEG010000020.1:1788865-1811125 GCA_037832605.1 Cyclanthera cordifolia | reverse complement strand
ACATTTATATTGGTTCTTTCATCAAATTTAAATACCAACATATATTTTTTCTTTATTATTTATATATTTAGTATGGTTAGGTTTTTTTATTGGTTGTTCCATCAAGAACCGAAATCAAATCGATATATTTTTGTTTTCTAAAATATCAAACAGAATGATTCAATATTGTTCTAAAAAATCGAACCTATCCATTTGATTGGTTTGGTAGGTCGGTTTTTTTTCTTTCTTTCACCTATAGTTTTCAAGAAGAAGACGTAGGCGATGGCGTCGGTGAGAAGGAGGAGAGATAAGGGGAAAAGAAAGTTTTTACTGTCTTCAATCATTTTACTGATAGATGTCAATCAACTTCACTTTGTTTTCAATCAGTTCATTTAATGTCGTTCAATCATGCATGAATTGCCTTCAATCTATGCCAACAATTGCATTTAATCACTATCAATGTGAAGAAGAATGAAGAAGGTTCAAGCTAAGAAGATGAAAGAGATGTACTAATTGAACACTATTTATTTCAATTAGTTTGACTAATTGTTTTCAATCAGTTGAATTGATTGAAGGCTATCAACAGGTTGAAGGTTATCTATCAGCTGAAAACTAATTAAAGGTTATCAACTGAAAAATAATTAAAAACAATTTGCAATATACCGATTGAAGACTATCAACTGAATATTTATTGAAGGCTATCAATTGAAAAATGATTGAAGGTCACTGAAACTGATTGATGACTATCAACGAAAAACTGATTAAAGAGTCTGGATCTCATAATGTCCTACATCGATAAGGTGTGGGAGTTCTCCAAGCATATATATAGCATTAGGTGGGCTACTCCTCATATTGTCAATTGGTTTGGAGATGGATGCTCATACTTTCTGATAAAGAGTGAGCATTTTAGTATTTTAAAGGGACCACCTGATGTTGATGCCGAAAAATGGTCAACGGATATCCACAATACAATTTCTAGTACCGAGGACGAGAAGCCTGCAAAAAAGAACAATTTTAGGACACACTGGTGTGGTGTGAGCCACAAGGCCTCTGATGCCTAAGTCAGTAAGAGTTTAGGAGATTAATTTAGAAGACTTTTAGAACTTAGAATGGCTTAAGAATACTTTGCATTTTTTTTTTGGATTCGTCTCCATTGGAATGGAGAATGATCTGACTTATTATAGCAGTCGGTTTAGTAACCGCTACAGCTTACTTATGAGCGGCTCAATGACTAGTCTTTGGAAACGTCCGTCATTAAGCCAAAAATGAATACCGACGTAACTCTTGACCGTTACCCTTTGGAAGTGTAACGACTTTGACTAAGGAGTTACATGGACTCGGTCAACATTCACAGGTTCTCACCTCCACGGACGACCCCTCATGGATGCAGCCCTTTCGTTGTAACCTTAGGACGTTGTGAGGGTGCAATGTCTCCAAGCGTTACTTGGACTCGGTCAACTCGTCCATAGAAGAGTCCTAACGTCCACGACCAATCCACAGGGACTGGCCCACTCAACCGATCTCCTCAGAGGTCGGCTTTGGACTCGGTTAACCCTTACAGGTCCTCACCTCCACAACCAACCCACTTGGACTGGCCTACTCGATGTAACCTTGGGACGTCTCGGGGTGCAGCATCTCCATGCGTTACTTGGACTCGATCGACACACGGGGCAGAGTCCTAACCTCCACGACCAATCCACTCGGTCTAGCCTACTCGTTGTAACCCTAGGACGCCACGGGGAGCAGCGTCCCAAACCGTTACTTGGACTCGGTCGACTCGTCCGCAGGAGAGTCCTAACCTCCACGACCAACCTACTCAGGCTGGCCTACTCGATGTAACCCTAGGACACCACGGGGTGCAGCGTCCCCAAACGTTACTTGGACTCGATCAACTCGTCCATAGGAGAGTCCTAATCTCTACTGCCAACACACTCGGACTGGCTCACTTGGCGTAACTTCTAGCCTTTATTAGCGGATCCATTCGTTACTTTGGACTCGGTCGACTCGCCCATAGGAGAGTCCTTACCTTCACGACCAACCCACTCGGCAAAACTCATGGTTGTTATCAGCGGATCAAGTCGTTACTTTGGACTCGGTCACTTGCCCATAGGAGAGTCATGACCTCCACGACTTTCCCCCTAGAGGTTGTTCTCCTTCTTTTGCCGAACGCAAATGAGTTGAGGCTGCAAGTGCCAACCCTTAGAGGGGTCGGATTTACTCGGCTGACCCTTAAGGGGTTGGTATGGACTTGGCCGGCCCGCTAGGGGATTGTAGCCTCTATTTAGCCGACCCCTTGAGGGTTGTGGCCTCCATTTGGCCGACCCCCGGGGGTAAGCATTGACTTGGCCGACTCCTGGGTGGGGTCCCAACCATGTTCGAGTATTTCGAGATATTTTGGCCAATAACCGAAAAAAACCTCATTTAAAATAGAGGAAATGAAACCGATTGCAATCACTGATGAAAAACACGTATTGATTGTTTGTGAAAATAGTGATATTGTTTTTGAAAAAATTGAATAAAATCGTAGTGAAATCATGTATAATGTTTGTGTGAAAGAAATAGTGTATGGCGACAATGAAGCTGTGTGAGATAGAAAGCAGAACCACGATATTTTATATAACAGTAAACTTTTATCTTGTTTAAGGTTAGTGTCTCTAAGATTATTGCCCCTAGAAATTTCGTGAACTTGACTCGATTTCGAAGCACTATTTTTGCCCTTTTTTTAAAATAAATTTTTATAAGATTTATTTTCATTTTCATTTTATTTTCATTCATTTAAAAATGTGTATATATTTTTTTTTTCCCTTTTCTCTTTCTTTGTTCTTTACTTTATTCATTTTTATTTATATACCTAAATTTACATACATCAACTTAACTTTTTACATTTCTTTTTTTCGTATAATTTTTTTGTCCGTACATTTCATTCGTTCTAGTTAATTTATTTTTATTGTATAATATTTTTTTTATAAATATTTTTTTCCACTTATTATCATTATTGTTATTTTTAGTAACTTTTTTTCACTTTTTATATATATTTATTCTTTTAGTTCATTCATTTTTATTTATATACCTAAATATATATACTTTAGTTTTTTCTATATATATAAAATCCCTTTTTTTATTTCTATATAATTGTTTATGTATGCATTTTCTTTCATTTTAATTTTATATTGTGTTTTCATTCTTGTTTTTACTTTTCTAGGTATTTTAAGTTTTTTCATTATTTTTAAAAGTGTTTTTATACATGTATATTATTTTTATATAAATATAAAAACGATATCCTATCTTTTTGAAAATTATATTTATTAAATAATTTTTGATATTCAACATAAATTTTCTATTCAAGCATTGAACATAATTTTTTTTTTTTTAATTTATAAAACATAATTTTTTACCCAAAACCATCATGGATTGGGGTTGTTATTGAAACAAGAAGTTATAAGTTACATATAATCAAAATATTTATCTATAAATTAATTTTTGTTTCAATAACAACCAAATATTATAGTTTTACTAGTTTACCCCTTAAAATTATTAAATTACTCATACTTGTAATAACGGTATATCGGTCTTTATCTTTTGAATTAGCCGTTGGATTTTTCTCTAACTAATTAGTTAGGATTTGGTTTAGTCGTCCCTTTATATTTATATATTTTGTACTTTTGTATTGGAAATATACAATATATGCAATTTTCATTTTCTTTCCCTCAGTTTTTATGGTAGCAGAGCAATAAGACTAACTATTGATCACTATTTCGTTGAGTCAAAAAAAAAAAAAATCACTTTACTCTTTTTTCTCTCTCTATTTCTATACAGTTTCTTTCTTATGACGATTTCAACGACTGCAGCGATTTCATCTTCTTCAATTTTTCCTTCTTCTACCTCTGAACCTCTAAATTTACTCACTAATATTTGCAATTTTGTTTCAGTACGCCTCGAGCCTAGCAATTATGTCATCTGGGCGTTTCAAATCACTCTTTTAAAGGCTCATAAGCTTTTCGGGTACATTGATGGGACGATTCCAGCTCTGCTTAAGAAGACTGGTGAACCTCCAGACGACAATCCAGAATACGAAATTCAGTATGAACGTGATCAGGCTCTAATGACACTTATTAATGCAACTCTTACACAAACTACTCTAGCCTATGCAATAGGGTGTCAAACATCCAAGGATCTTTGGGATCTTTAAATAAATTCTTCTCCTCCTCTTCAAGAACTCATATTGTAGGTCTGAAAACTGAACTAGAGAGTATCAACAATAAGTCTGAAGAAACTATAGATGTATATATCCAACGCATCGAGAACATTGTTAATTAGCTTGCTGCAGTTTCAATTCAAATTGAGCTGGAAGATCTTGCAATATACACGGTGAATGGTCTTCCATATGCTTATAATTTCTTTAAGACATCTCTTCAAACTCCTTCACAGAATATTGGATTTGAAGAACTTCTTACCCTTCTGAAAGTTGAAGAATCGGCTCTTAAAGAATAAAGCAGGAATGACAAAAGGGCAAATGTTTCTACTCTTGCTATGGTGACAAATAACTCTAATCGAGGTTCTTGGCGTGGTTCATCTAGAGGAAGAGGACGAGGACAAATTTCTTTAACAATCATGGAAATGGAACTTCATCTTCAATTTCAAACAATGAAAAATTTGCCACTGTAGAGTCAAATAATGAGTCTGTTCCAGTTCCTTGTCAGATTTGTAAGAAGATGGGTCATGATGCTCTCGATTGCTATAATTGTATGAATTTTACATACCAAGGACGACTTCCTCTTGCCAGGTTAGCTGCTATGGCTGCATCCACAGGAAATAATTCATACAACAATTTTTGAAATAATTCTCAGGCTCATTTTTCCTCAAATGTTTGGTTAATTGACACTGGATGTAATGCACATGTTACTTCAGATCTTGGTAATTTTCAGTATTCAAGTCCTTATAATGGTAATGATCGTATCTTTGTTGGTAATGGACAAGGGCTTAATGTCTCACAGCATGGTAAGGGGCTTCTTAATACTTACTCATGTACTTTCTCTTTTTATCTAATTTGTTATGCCCTCCTACAATATCTTCTAATCTGCTTTCTGTTCATCAGTTGTGTAATGATAATAATTGTTATGTGATTTTTACTGTACTTCTTTTGTTATACATGACAAGTTAACCAATAAAAATCTCTTCTCTAGTCCATGTGTTAATGGACTTTATTCTATTGCTTCAGCATTTAAAGTGGTGGATGAATTTCAAGCTAATATAGGGATCAAACAAAGTGCCTACATATGTCATAATCGACTTGGACATCCTTGTTCTTCCGTTTTTCATTTATTAACTAAGAAACTTTGTTGTTATTCTTTAGATAAAAATGTTTGTCCTTACTGTCTTTCTAGTAACAGGTCTAGGCAACCATTTTATACTTCTACTACATTTACATCTGTACCTTTAGAGATTTTGCATAGTGCTGTTTGAGGACCTGCTCCTGAGAACTCTATTAATGGTCATAAATACTATGTTTCAATCATTGATGACTTCTCTCGAAACTGTTGGCTATTTCCTATTTGTTTTAAGTCTGATGTTGCAAATGTTATAATAAACTTTATAGCTTATATTGAAAACTCATTGTCTCGAAAAGTAAAGATTTTTCGCAGTGATGGAAGAGGTGAATTTGTGAACTCTACGTTACAAACTTTTTACATCTGTACCTTTAGAGATTTTGCATAGTGATGTTTGAGGACCTGCTCCTAAGAACTCTATTAATGGTCATAAATACTTGTTTCAAATATCATTGATGAATTCTCTCGATACTGTTGGCTATTTCCTATTTGTTTTAAGTCTGATGTTGCAAATGTTATAATAAACTTTATAGCTTATATTGAAAACTCATTGTCTCGAAAAGTAAAGATTTTTCGCAGTGATGGAGGAGGTGAATTTGTGAACTTTACGTTACAAACTTATTTCATCAATAAAGGGATTGATCATCAAGAAGAAGGTATATATTTCTTTGAAACTTTTAGTCCAGTTGTTAAGAAACCTAGTGTACGAATTATTTTGTCTCGTGCTGTGAATTTTGATTGGTCATTACGACAGCTTGATGTGAAGAATGCCTTCTTACATGGTGAATTATTAGAAGATGTTTATATGCAACAACCTCAAGGTTTTGTAGATCCCTCAAAATCCTCACATGGTTTGTAAACTAAGGAAGTCTTTATATGGTCTTAAACAAGCACCAAGGGCCTGGTTTACTTGTTTTACTTCCAATTTTCTAACATTTGGTTTTGTTTCCTCTATTTGTGATCCTTCCTTGTTTTTTAGGAAAATTGATTCTTCTATTACTCTATGTTGATGACATTATCTTCACAGGTAATTATCAATCTTTCATATAGTATCGTGTTCAGCAACTTCAAGTCACATTTGAAATGACAGATCTTGGTGCACATACTTATTTTCTTGGACTTGAAGTCGCTCCTAAGACCACTAGCTTATTCATTAGTCAATAAAAGTATGCCAAAGATATTCTCCAAAGATTTGGCATGTTGAATTGCAAACCCTGTTCCACACCTTGCTCAGGTAAGTCATTAACAGAAAAAGCAGAAACTTGTTGTTCTGAAGACAACATCTCATATAGAAGAATGGTTTGTGCACTCCATTATTGGACGTTCACTCGACAAGATCTCTCTTATGATGTCTCTCGTGTATCACAATTTATGCACTCACCAACCAATCTCCAGCTTGCCGCTGTCAAACGTATTTTTCGTTATGTTAGTGGAACTTTAACTTTGAGACTTCATTTCACAGTTAGTAAGATTAGTCTATCAGCATACTCTGATTCTAACTGGGCAGGGGACTCACTTGATCGACGGTCAACTACAGGGTTTGTCATTTTTCTAGGCACCAATCCTGCTTCTTGGATAGCAAAGAAACAATCTACAGTGTCTCGAAGTTCTACTAAGGCCGAATATCGTGCCATGGATGTTGTTACTACAGAACTGTATTGGATTCGACAGCTACTTCGCGAACTTCATGTACCTATTAAAACAGCTCCTCATTTGTTATGTGACAATCACTCTACAATACAACTAGCTCACAACCATATTTTTCATGGTCGTACAAAACATGTTGAGATAGACTACCATTTTATTCGAGAAACAGTGGTCTCGGTGATATTAGTATCAGCTTCATCACTTCTAAAGAGCAGCCAGCTGACTTATATATTTACCAAATCTCTTCATGCTCATAGAATTCAATCTTTATGTAACAAACTCTGCCTACTTAATAATTTGGCAGGGTTTGAGGGGGATAATAAGGTATATTGGTCTTTATCCCTTTGAATTAGCCGTTGGATTTTTCTCTAACTAATTAGTTAGGATTTGGTTTAATCTTCCATGTGTACTTATATATTCTGTACTTTTGTATTGGAAATATACAATATATGCAATTTTCATTTTCTCTCTCCCTCAATCTTTAACTTGAATACTCACCAATATTAAAAAAAAAATTTAACAACAATCCCACCCTGAAGTCAACAGCTGTAGAGACACCTAACTTGAATGCATGGTAATTAAGTGAGTCGTAGAGATAACATCACATTAAAGCATGGAGGCCTAATACTGATGCATTGAAAATGTCGATACCAAAGTTCTATGGATCCTGTCTTTACTTAATGAACTTAATGTTATTCTATGGCCCCTCCAATATTATGGTATTATAATCCAATCCTACAACACAAAGTGATGTGAATACCATACCATGCTACCCAAGACATGTAACATAAAGCTTCAAACTGGAGTGTGGAGTTGAATTAAATTAAGTAAAGTTTCATTATTATTCAAACTTAAGTGGAACTCATGATTGATTAAACATAAATAAAGCCTCATTTATGCAACCAAACTCAAATTCTTTTTAGTGAGACATCATTTATCCATCAGAGGTTATAAAAGATGATAAGAAACTCAAATATTCAAAATTTGGTGCATGCTAAAATAGAAATGTCAACGTGATAGTGCTATAGAATGGCTTCTCCATCCTCATCCCGCTTCCAAAATCAATTATTATCTCCGTCAAATTTATCAATTTTTTTCGTGGAGCTCTGGAGGAGGATTGCTACAAGAACTTTTATTTTATTTTATTTTTAAATATTTTTATGTGATAATTTAAAATAATTACATATATTTAGAAAATATATATCAAATTTCAATTATATTCTGAGCTATTTAGAAAATACTCATTTAAATAGATAATTTTACCAATAAATATATTTTACCTAGAAATTAAAGATATACAATAAAGAGAAAAATATCAAAAAAAATGTATACAAGGTGGGAATTAGGAAAACAGGGACATGGAATGCATTCGTCTTCCCCGTTGATAAATTGTGGCCTCTAGATTTAGGTAACATGTAATGGATGGATGAAATTGGGTGGAGATAAAATGGAAAGAGATTTGGTGCAAACGAAAACAATAGGACTAGGAAAATCTTGCTTTTTCCTTTCAAACTTCAAATGTTCATATCTTCTTCATTTTAACTCTGATTTTAACGATTCAAAATGCGTTAGAATCATATCTACAATCTCTACACAATAATAAATTAAAAATATAAAAAATCAGAAAATAAAATTCGAGTTTGTTATCACTTAAAATATTAATTAATTAATTAAAATTAATTTATTTGAGATAAATGACCAAAACGCTAACGCATTTCTTCACGTAGTCCAGAGTTACTCGGAATACGCAGGAACGAGGGATAGATTGGTGAGAAAGTTCATCGAGGCCAATGCAAAGGGCATTTAGTTCCTCACATTCTTGAAACCATGGACCCCACCTCCGCCTATTCAAGAAGATTAAGAACGTTCTAGCCACGATCCTTCATTTTAAATCATTTCCTTGTTAATCCTGTTAAATAATATTTCCTATTTTATTCATTACTTGTATATATTACTAACATTCTTGAGGCTGCATATTTATTTTCAGCTTCATTTTTTTTTCTTCTGTCTATTTAATTTTGTTGACTAGATTCTAATTATCAAACGTATTAGCATTGTATCTTAGCATGATATTTTTCATTTCTTTTGCCATTTTAGTTTTTAGTTGTTTTTACAAATAAAGTTGATGATTAAGATCTTCGTCCTTTTACATGATTTCTAATCTAATGACTAGTTCATACTTATTAGACTTGACTCTTATGTGCATTAATTACTTTTTGATAAAATTTTTATTACCTTAATATCAATATTTAGTTCTATTCTAAAAATTTTCTAAGCAAACAAAACTAGCTAGTCTAGCTGAAACTTCGGGTCTTAGAAAAATTTTTAGAATATCTCAAAGCTTCGATTAACTTAATCCTTGGATAGAATAGTACACTGAAAATGTAGCCAACATTGATACCGAAAGCTTGTAACATCATTTCTTTATACTTAGAAACAACCAAGTTTGAGGGAAATGATCTCACCTTCATTAAGGATAATGAAGAGTTTAAGTTTGAGGGGGAAAGATCTCCAATTGAGCGAAAAATTGAAGAAATTGATCCTATGAAAACAAAAACCAAAGTAGTACAATGTAGAGGACAATGTGAAAAAAAGCTAGTAGCCATAATTTCTCTATGTATTATTATGCTACTTCAAGAAAATGCTTCAAATCTAAGATTGTTCCAAGTGTGTCATTCTAAGAACTATGAAAAGGCTTAGAGTTGTTTCTTTTGCTTAGGTGCACTGCTCTGATCAAACGTCTTTCTAAAAACTACAAGAAGTGAGCAAGAGAACTATGAATGCTAACTTGGAAGGGATGTGAATTAAAGCATAGAAAACTCCTAAAGAGTATTTGAGATTCCAAAAGTGTGTGGGAAATAAAAGTCCCTAAGCATTTACTTTGGTCAAGTTTTTTGGATTTTAGTTTTAGAAAAGATGGTTATAAGCCAGAAGTATTCAACTAGTAGGAGCACTTGAAATACTATTATGTGTAGGAATAAGTAAATGGAAGGAATAAAGGATAGTCGTACAATTTCAAAATACCAAAGAATAGAAACCAAGACTAGAAACTACAAAAGATTTGACTATAAACCCTAATGCTGAGATCATTGTAATTACATTGTATTTTCAAGTCTTTCAATGAGCACTAATAGTCCTTTCTACAGGTAGAGCGGATTGCTTGGGACGAGCAATATTCAAGTTTGAGGGTGTGACAACTCTCAAAATAGAGAGTTATCTAGCTTACTTTTACCTCTTGTTCATGCACTTTCAAGAGTGAATATTATAAGAAAAGCATGAGAATAGGAAGTAATTGGGCTAAAAACACAACTTTGACATTTTAGATATGATAAATATGGAAAATATGGAAATTTCACTTTTATCATGCTAAGTTGGATGTTATGATTATTTTATTGGCAAAATCTCATCGAAGTTAGAAGCATCCATATTAGTATAGGAATACAGGTTGTTGAAGGCATTGACCAAGTCAGGAAAATCCCAATGTTGGCCGCATTCCTAAGCGTATTTCCATTGTTGAGTGCATTCACAATGCTGACTGCATTGCCAATGGTGGACACATTTCTGAAGGACATTGCAAATATCCATAAGTGACAAAGTGCAGTGCATTTCCAATGCTCACCGCATTCTACTCACATCCAAATTAAAGCTTGAAGAAACAAAAATTATCGTTTCACGTGGATAAAGAATAGATTGTACGGCTAAGATTTGTTGCTGCTTGCACAAGAAAGAGTAATTTGACAGAAAGTCAAAGACCACAAAAAGTAGCACCTAAATCCGAGCTGGAAGTAGTGGCTGGGTGAGAAAAACATGGGAATTTAGGGCATATATAAATGACCATCATCAGCAATCTCAAGTCTTCGAAGTTAGAGTTAGTGTGCAAATCAATGTTTGTTTGATTTCTAGTAAAAGAAGACGAGCGAGTGAATTGACCATTGCTAGGGACATTGTCATTATGCAGGACATTGTAACCAACTTAACTGGCACAGAGTTTAAGTGCAAGGTAGCTGCCTTACCATCTCCAACATTCATATGAGTGACACATATGCAAGGGATAATTCCTCTACTATTCTTTTTTTGACTTATCTTTCCGAACAATTATGTAACATACTTTATTTTTAATGCAATTTATTTTATTTACTACATTGCTTTATATTAATGCCTTTACTTTCTGTGTAAATGATATTGTAGTCTTGTGTGGAGGTTATCTTCTATTTAATAAGAGCAGAATCAATGCCAAGTCTCGCCATTAATGCTACACGCATTCCCATTGAGTATTTACAAGTTATGTTTTTAGTAAGGTTTTGAGTAGGATAATGATGACAAGGTAGGATTACTATTTACAAAGTAAGTATGTTAACTAACGAGGTCGACCGACCACTTACTTATCACTTACGTTTTACTTCGTTACCAAGATCGAAGAAGGTAAAATGAAAGATCCTTACTGTTTTTAGGTTCATTACTCGATTTGACTAGTAGGTTTAGGTAGGGTCTCTCATAGCTAGCCCATGAATACGAACCACATCCTTATTGTAGACAACATTAAGAGAAGACATTGATATGCAGTATAAACCTTAATCTCTACCATGCCGCTTGTTTTAGCTAATTTATTTCAATATGTTAATAATTTATATACTTACTTTTACTTAGCATTCGTGTCATTTATCAATGCATGCTTAAACAGTAGGTATTGGGCTTAATGTTGTTTGATTAAAGGTAATGCCTGCAACAATGAGTATGTATTCCACATTTACACTTTAATTCAATATCACATCCCCCTTATTATTGAATGTTACCTTTTCTTAACCAGAATATAAAATTATTTCTAAGAATTGATCCTTGAGAAGATGACTTGGAATTTTATCATTTGATACAATTGACAGCGTACACATGCGTTTTCATAGGAATGCTGTTTTGTATTGCACAGAAAGCTAGTGATGTTGACCTCGTTGTTGTTGTTAGATTTTTGACATTTAAATTTTATTTTATTTTTTCTATTTTTGGCTAACGCTTAATGCCAGTTTTTTGCCTATGTGCCAATTTTCTCTCATGTTAGTGGCTATATTCTAGCTACGAGTGTTTTTTTTGTCATTTATTATTTATTTTATTTTTGGCATGAAAATAGACAATCAATCTTATATAAATATGTTGAAATTTATTCAAGAAAATAAATTGATTTGGAATTCTCGATTTTTTTTTTTATATATTGTAATCACCTTTGCAACAACAGTGGTATCAGAGCTTTACTTGTCTTACGGGACCAAAATCAATAAACATTTTCAATCCAAAAAACAAAATCCTTTTTATCCAAAAATCTGAATGGCATCTATCAGCCAATCTTTAAACCAACCTATCATTTTCACTGGTCAAAAATATCACATTTGGTCAGTAAAAATGCAAGCTTTTTTAGAAGCTTATGACCTTTGGGAAGTTGTGAGCGAAGAAATACTAGACCATGTTTTACCAGAAAATCCCACCATAAACCAAATCAAATTCAACAGTGAGCAAAAGGTCAAGAAATCTCGAGCCAAGTCACTTATCCAAAATTCAATCACGGACATAGTTTTTTACAAAATTATGGCTTGCTAACTGCAAAGGAGGCTTGGGAAAAATTGAAGGAAGAATACAGAGGCAATGATAGAACATGTCAAATGCAAGTGTTGAATTTGAAAAGAGAATTTGAATTGTTGAACATGAAGAGGATGAAACAATTAGTAAGTATGCTGATCGAATCTCTTTAATTGTTAATAACATGAGATTGCTTGGAGAAGATTTAGCAAAGACAAGGATTGTAGAGAAAGTATTTGTGACTATTCCAGAGAGATTTGAATCTAAATTTTCTTCTCTTGAAAAGTCTAAGAACCTCAACAAAATTTCATTAGCTGAGCTAATGAGTGCTCTTCAAGCACAGGAGTAGCGAAGAAACTTGAGATAAGAAAAATTCACCGAATGAGCTTTTTCTATACAAAAGCAAATTTCTGGTAAGGGACAATATCAGTCTAGAAATAATAGTGATTGTTCAAAGATATCATTCCTCCTTGTAAACATTGCAAAACGATAACTCATCTAAAAAAATACTGTTGGTGGAGGCCTGATGCTGTATGTGCCAATTGCAAGCAGATTGACCATACATCAAAAGTTTGTAAATTCAAAATCAAAGGCGTAGAATCTTCTCAAGCTAAATTTGTAGATGCAAATGATGGACAAGAAGAGAAACTCTTTGCAATTTCTTGTTTCTCAACAAATAACTCCTTTGATGATTGGTTTATTGATAGTGGATGCACTCATCACTTGTGCCATGATGCAGGGATGTTCAAAACTCTTGATGATACTTACAAATCTCGAGTAAAAGTGGGAAATGGAGAATTTTTAGCAGTCAAAGGAAGATGATCAGTGGTTTTTTTAACAAATTCAAGTATTAAAACTATTCCTGATGTTTTATTTACACCTGAAATTAGTCAAAATTTATTGAGTGTGGGGCAGATGCTTGAAAAAAATTATTCACTACATTTTAAGGATTGCAAATGCATTATTTTTTCACTCTGGAGTAGAATTATTATGTGTGAGCCTGAGAAATCGAAGTTTTAATGAGAATTGAGAGAAAGCATGTGAGCAAGCTAACACAACTGCTTCAGAATCAATTACAAATTTTTGGCATAAAAGACTTGACCATTTCAACCAACAAACGATTGTTGAGATGAACAATAAAAATCTTGTGGAAGATATGCCTAAATTTTCGTGTGATACTCAAATTTGTGAAATTTGTCAGCAAGGAAAGTAATCTAAGCTACCGTTTCAGACAAGCCAAGCATTGAGAGCAAATCAGAAACTTCAACTTATTCACACTGATGTGTGCGGCCCCATGAACACCAAGTCTTTAGTGGTAACCATTATTTTATCTTATTTATTGATGACTTTACTAGGATATGTTGGGTTTATTTTATCAAACTCAAAAGTGAAGTTTTTGATGTTTTTAAGCAATTTAAAGCTTTAGTAGAGAATCAATATAATCTTACTTAAAGCTTTAAGGTCAGATAATGGTGGAGAATATACTTCTCGTCAGTTCGACGAAATTCTTAAAAGTGCAGGCATTGAGCATCAACTAACCATACCATATATCCTATAACAAAATGGGGTGTCAGAAAGAAAGAACAGTAATGGGGATGGCCAGATGCCTTTTAATTGAAAAAGAAATGTCAAACCAATTTTGGGTAGAAGCAGTCAACACTTCTGTCTATTTATTGAATAGGCTGCCTACAAAGGCTTTGCAAGACAAAACTCCATACGAAGCTTGGTATGATCACAAGTCAACAGTACACCATCTTAGAATCTTTGGGTGTTTATGTTACAATAAAGTGCCTGAATTCAAAAGAAGCAAGCTAGACAATAAGGCACAAAAAAGCATTTTTATAGGTTATGGTAGATCATGCAAGGGATATAGAGTTTTCTGTTTGAAAACAGAAAATATAATTTTGAGTAGAGATGTGAAGTTTGATGAGGCTGCTGCTTGGTGTTGGAAAAATAAAAAAGATGTCCATTTAAATCTTAATCCAAAAGAACAACCTCAACTTATAGAAGATGATATGGTGGATGACTTGCCAGTGATAGGGACAAGATCCTCGGAGGACATTTATCAAAAATGCAACATGGTTATCAGTGAACCAACAAACTATACCGAGGCACAAGAATTTCAAACATGGAGGAGAGCTACGTAAGCTAAACTAGACATGATCAACAAAAATGAGACATGGTAGTTGGTTGATAGACTAGAAAATCTCAAGGTGATTGGTGTAAAATGGGTCTTCAAAACCAAATTCAATTCAGATGGTTCAGTTTGTAAACACAAAGTCAGATTTGGGGTGAAAGGGCATGCACATCAATATGGTGTATATTATCAGGAAACTTTTGCTCCAGTAGCAAGGTATGACACAATCAAACTCCTTTTAGTTTTTGCAGCTCAGAATGCATGGCAGATTCATCAACTTGATATCGAATCAACCTTCCTAAATGAGTTGCTTACTGAAGAGATTTTTGTAGAACAACTTATGGTTTTTTAATTCCTAGTAAAGAGGATAAAGTCTATCTTCTTAAAAAAGCTTTGTATGGTTTAAAACAAGTTCCAAGAGCTTGGTATGAAATGATGAACAATCATCTCATGCAACTTGGTTTTAGCAGAAGTTCGAGTGAAGCTACTTTGTATGTAAGAAAGGCAGATGATGAATTCTTAGTTGTTTCAATTTATGTTGATGACATACTTGTGACAGGTAGCAAACTTGAAATGATTCAACGGTTCAAAGATGAAATGGAGAAATTAATCCTTTGAGATGACTGATCTTGGAGCCATGAAATACTTTCTTGGAATGGAGGTGTTCAAGACTGATAATGGATGTTTGATATTTTACACAGGTTCAAAATGCAAGATTGCAAACTTGTGGACACTCCAATTACTTTAGGTCTAAAACTTGGCAAAGATGAAAATTTTGAAAAAGTAGATGAAAGCATTTATAGAAGTTTAATTGGCAGTCTTCTCTATCTTACTGCTAGCAGACCTGACATTTTATTTACTGTAAGTTTGCTCTCTAGGTTCATGCATTCACCTAAAGAAACTCACTTTACAGCTGCCAAAAGGGTGTTAAGGTATATTAAAGGAACCAGCACATTTGGAATGTTATTTTCAAAATTTACAAAAGAAAGTTTGAAGCTGATTGGTTATTGTGATAGCGATTGGGGTGGTTGTGTTGAAGATTCCAAAAGCACTTCTGGTTATTTGTTTGCCTTGGGCACAAGTTGCTTTAGTTGGAGTTCAAAGAAGCAAGAAACAACAGCTCAATCAACTGCAGAAGCAGAATATATTGTTGCTGTCTCTGTTGTAAACCAGGTCATTTGGTTAAGCAATATGAAAGATTTGGAGTATGAACAAACAGAAGCTACAAAGATCATGTGTGATAATATTTCAGCAGTTTCAATCTCCAAAAATTAATTGTTTCATAGGAGAACTAAGCACATAAAAATTAAGTTTCATTTTATCAAAGAAGTTCAACAATCTAATGAGGTGTTGCTTATCCATTGTTCATATGAGAATCAGCTAGCAGATATTTTTACCAAGTCTCTACCTAAAAGCAGATTTGAAGACTTGAGACCAAAAATTGGTGTTTATAATCGGAATGCCGAGGAGTGTTAGATTTTTGGCATTTCAATTTTATTTTATTAATTTTTTCTATTTTTGGCTAACGCTTAATGCCAGTTTTTTTTGCTAGTGCCAATTTTCTCTCAGCCACATTGTTAGTGGCTATATTTTAGCTACGAGTTTTTTCCTCTTTTATTAGTTATTTTATTTTTGGCATGAAAAAAAGATTGCTCTTATATAAATACGTTGAAATTTATTCAATAAAATAAATTGATTTGGAATTCTCAATTTCTTTTTTTTTATGTTGTAATCACCTTTGCAACAACAGTTGTGTGCTGCATTTTCATTTATTTCATTTTATTACTTTGCTCCACCCATCACCATCACCATCCACTTTTGTTTGCTTATTGTTCACTTTCTATTGTTCATTAAGTTGATATAAGACTACGTTCACATTTTTCTCTCTTAGAGCGTTAAGTATTCTATACCAATTGTCATTAAAGCAACATCGTCTAGAGATAACATTGATACGATTCCAATCAAAGTCGAACGAATGAAGAGGATCACCTAGTATTTCCTGTTTTCTATTTCTTCTTTGGCTTGATTGTTCCTATTCTATTTAGTGGTATGAGCTTTTTTTCGTGTTGTAGGATTGCTTATCTTGTTAGGTCGAGGGGCAAAGGTTAAAAGCTCTTGAAAAGATCACTTCCATCCACTGTATTCCCTTCCTTCTGTAATTGTAATAAAGCTTTTTCCACATTCTTGTCATTGACCCTATAGATTTCTGTAGTGTGAACTTTCATGTTCAAAGTTTTTTCAAACCATAACACATATCTATCAGTTCTTTGTTCTTTGAAAATCTTTATGTCTAAAAGACATTCAAAACCTTTGAAAAACAATCATTGACCAAGAAACCGAGCTTGCTGAAGATATGCCATCGTTTAAATTGGTATCTTGTACTAGAGAAATCTACAAATTAATCTTTATTATTTGGAAAATTTGAACGTAGGGACTAAATTTTAATTTTTCAAACTACAATTTAATTTCTATGGTTTGAAAAATTAGAATTTAGTATCAAAAGTTTGATAAAGTCTAAAAAATTGTCGTTCGTAATTGTTGATGAATAAAATATGTAGAAGTTAATTGCTTATGTGTTTAATAATGAGAGTGCATAATAACTAATTGACTAGACAAAAAAAAAATGCATCACTCATACATTAGATGTTATATATCTATCTACTTAATTCACGTATGATTTATTAATAACATGAACTATTGTTTAGGATTTATCAAACCATAAGAACTAAGTTCTATATTTTCAAATATTTGGGACTAACTTCTATATTTCTCAAAACTATAAGTACTAAATTTTATATTTCTCCGAACTATATTTTTTTAACTAAAATCTTCTCTTTTCTATTTTTTTTTCAAATTTTTTGGACTAAATTTATAATTTACCCATGATTATAAATCAAACTTCACGTGCATTTGTATAAACCGTTAAGTTGGATTTGACAAAAGAAAAAAAAAACTTTAAAATAATTGTTTTTGTTGAAAAACATAATTGTTTTTACAACTCTTGCATGTTTTTATTCTAAGAAAACATGACACTTGTCTTTACAAATGAAAAACGGTGTCTCAAAATTAAGTGAAATAATATCTGTATTATTCTAAGTACAAATGAATTGAATGACAATACAACCTCATAGATTTGATTGCGAGCAAATTAATCAGCCCACTTGAGTTTCTATAACTGTGGAATTGGGAGGAGGAAGCAACCACTGGTTACTTCTTATGTAACCAAGACTAATGAATGGCTTCGCTTCCAAGTCAGTCAACTGCTTGCTGTAGTTTGCACGCTTACTCGGCTCCGATCCTGGGCCCCAACACTTATATTCTCCAAACAAAACCGTACTGCAATGTTAACAACCATTCACAAAAATGTCAATGCGACTATTTGCCTGCCTATTAAAATACTTTCTTTTTTTTTTTTCTTGAAGTTACAACATTGAAGACTCGGACTCAAACTACAGATCTAATGTATGCTAGTGTATCTTTAATGTCAGCTGAAGCAATTTTGAATTTAACCGCTAACTATAACAACACCACTTATGTTATAATAATTTAATATGTGCTTAAGTTACCCATCATATTATTTTGTAGGTTAGTTTATTTATTTATTTTTAAATTCAGAAAAATAATTAGAGATGGGGAGATTCTATAAACTCATGGTCACTCGACATACACGATAATATTTGGTAGGTTTATCTGAACAACAATAACCCTTAGTCATGTTATTACAACTTTGGTTATAATAAACTTTTTTTATTATAATAATTTCTTCCTTAAAGCACATTCATTATAATTCATGTTATAACAATTTTACTATCATCCTTGAGGCTGCAAAAATATTTTAATTATTATTGTAGAGATAAACTCCTGAGAAATCTTCATATTGATATAAAATATTGTCTACTTTGGACATAAGTGTTCATGATTTTATTTTTGGTTTCACCGTAAAAGCTCATACTAATGGAGATGTTTATTCCACTCTTATAAATTCATGATCTACTATTTAATTATTGAATGTGAGACAATACTTTATTTGTATTCCTAAAGCTTATATATACTGTTGAACTAAGAAAAAGAGAAAGGATTTTGAAGTTACGAGTTGTATTCGGGATGACTCATGTCGTTCCAGCCTTTAGGATCAATAATGTCGGGCATCATCGAGTAGGAAAAGACAACTCTAGACCTACGCCTCCAAGCTCTTCCCAAATAAGTTTTTTTTTCGCTCTTTATTCCTGTAATGTTGCAATGCACAAATGAGTAGCCGCTGCGGTCCGATTCAAGGTCTCTTGAATGAGCTGTGATCACTGAACCGTTTTGAATCACTTCCAGTCGACAGTTCTGTGATTATATTCATTGTCAAAATAAAGACAACAAAAAGAACGACATACACCACTTATAAATTAACTAAGAAACTTAGGTTTGAAAAATATTATAATTACACTTTTAAACATTTATTTTGATTAATTAACCTTCTAAACTGTATTAAGTATTGCGGTTACATTCTAGATCTTTTATTCTAATTTTAATAAATTTTACTATCAGCTTCATATAGTTTTAAGTATGGGTTGCATGCTACCTCAATTACACTTCTACCGGTAGATTACATAATTCAATAAAGTACATGAGTACTTTATTTAAATAAAGAAAAAAAAAAAGAAACATAACTATTGAGTTTTGACAAAATATTAAAAGAAGATATTCTCACATCGAAAATCTAAAAGGATTTGGAATGGTCCTAAGAATCGAAAACCTAAAAGGATTCGGAAAGGTCCAAGGAATCGGAAACTTAAAAGGAAGTGGCGTATTCCAATCACTATAAAAGGAGCATGAAGTTTTAGATTTAAGGCATCCCAGTTGGAAACACTTTAAGTTTTGTGTACTAACTCTAGTGAAATTCCTCTTGTATTCTCTAGTGACAGAGTGAGGCAAAAGGTGTGAGTAATATAAGCTTTGAAGAGAGTGTTTATGTAATTGGGGTCGGGAAGAGAACTCTGTGTGATTTGTAACAATTTTTCACATAATGGAAGTTCTTCCTGTTCATGATTTATTCTCCGGTTTAGGAGTTTTTCCACGTAAATCTTGTGTTTTCTATTGTTGTTATTCCTTTTAATTTCTCGGTTAATTTTCTGCTTATTCCTGCAGTTATTAGGGAATGTTTTTCTCAACAATAACATGATTACGAAACTTGTATCAAAATTATAATGAGTTTGAATCTTTTTCCTTAAATAGTGTTGAATTTAAAAAATATATATTGAAATTAGTTTAAAGATGTAATTACAACACCAATCAAATTTATGGATAAATTTTATAAGATTAAAAAAAATCTTGGATGTTGTTTTTCGAGAATTTAACATTAAAAATGTGAAGAAGATCTTCTAACATTTAAAATATGGTATATGTGAGCTGTGATGAAATTATGGTGACTTAGGGTTAGGGTAAATTTTGTAATTAAAAGTTAGTGTACAAATTAATAATTGATTATTGATTTAAAAAGGAAGAATAATTAAAAAATGATGGGGGGGGGGGGGGGGTTTTAGGAATAGTACCAAATAAAGGGAAGTTGCTCTTCCAAAAATGAAGTCGACCGTGCCTTGAATGTAGCAATCCTTGTAGAGATGCATGCCGGTGTCGTCGCAAAGGGTATCTTGAAATCCTATAAATTTGCAATTATAAATTGCCGTTTTGTTTCCCCTTAGTCTTGCTGCTAAGGCTTGTGCTCCTTTTCTTTTTCCGTCTGGTCTTGGGGACGAATTCTGTCGTATTATCATTCACCAACATTTTATTCTCTTTCATTACTTTAAACAAATTACATGCATAAATGATTATATATTACCTGCATTTTATGCTTAATAATTTACAAGCTTTAAATATTTTTATTTTTAAAATTTTCTAATCATTATGTCTGAATTAAGTTTTTTATATAATGAATCCCTTTAATTAATAAACTAAACTATAAATTTTTAATCATGGCCTCCGTAACTTTTATATTTTATATTTTTGTTTTTTAAAATTTAAGCCTACAACTACAATTGCAACAATATTTTTTATAATTTTGATGTCTATATCTTATTTGTATTTTTAAAAACAAAGCTAAAATTTGAAAGTTAAAAAAATAGCTTCCAAATACTTGTTTTTATTTATAAAATTTGATTAAGATTCATATAGAGGATGAAATTACATAGGTAGATAATTCATGTAAATATATGTTAAATTTTATAAACCAAAAATAATAAATCAAATGGTTATCAAGTCCTGCATGTATGTTTTATAACTCATATTTGATTATTTTAATTAATTTATCTTTTTTTTCTAACAAAATTTACAACTTTACTAGTTAATTTGATTTTTTTAAGAAAAATAAATATAATTATAATCATTAATTAGTGTAAGGACGTAAAATTGAAAAAAGGCATTTCCAATATTTTAAAATTTTAGGAACTTATTAAAAATAGTAAAAAACTTATAAAATACAAAATTAAAAGTTAAATGACATATTAATTACCTAGACATTTTAAGATTATTAGTAAATAGAAAAAAAAAAAACATGTGAGTTATAGATCTAACCAATAACAATTAGATCTAAAATTATAAATAGATTATCTAAAAATTAATATTTTAAAAAAAAACAGATGTTATAAGTTATACCATTTATTAATGAAAATAATCATAAAAAAATAAAAAAAATTACCTCAATAATGAGATTGGCGGCAACAAAATAATTAGCCTCCACAATCAAACTGGCACTTTGAACAGTACCATATGTTTTGGCATCGCCATCAAAAGTCAATGTGGTAGTTTGATTAGGAGATCCATAAAGAGTAATAAATGGTTTAGCTCTTTTAATGGTAAGCTTCTCTTTATAAACTCCTCCTCCGATCCAAATTACAACACGTTTTTTGTTGTCATCTGGAACGCTGTTAATGGCTTCCGTCACCGTCTTGAAACTTCCGCTTCCGTCCGCCCTTACTCTAACTACTCTGGCGTTTTCTTCTGCATACACGAGACCTGGATCGAGCTCCGTCGCGCGACCGCCAAATGGCTTCACGTTCTCCATAAACCATTTGTTTAGCTGCGTCTTACAAGATGGAACCGGCGGCGAGAATGCCAAAATGCTAACAACTGCAGTTGCTAGAAAAGCTATCAATCTCGTTACCATGAAATATTTCATATCTTAATTTGTTTTTGTTTTTTTCTTTTTTTGTTTTTTTTTTGTTTTTCTGTTTTTGTTTTTTGTTTTTTGTTTTTTGTTTTTTTGATTTTTTTTTTTGTTTTGAAGAACATTGGCGTAGAGAAAGAGGGATTAAATAGAGGAATAAGGGAAAAAATAGTAACTGGCTGTAAGAAGATGCGTGAGATTTGGAGGGGTTTACGTTTATTCTTTTTGCTCTCCGTTTTATCTGCCACTGTTCAACAGATAAATTTAAGGTAAAAATACTTGGTCCTATTTTTTATTTTTTCCTTATTTTTTTTCTCCTACCATAGGGGTTGTTTGTTAAATAGTATTACAAAAAATTTTGGACTTGAGATTTAGCAAAAGCTTGTTTGTGTACACCATTATAAACTCTCAATTAAGTATTCAAAGTAAATCTTCAAGTTAATTTTTTAAAAGCC
>JBBMEG010000020.1:1756120-1773348 GCA_037832605.1 Cyclanthera cordifolia | reverse complement strand
CACTATAAGTAGCGTGGTGGGAGTTTAACTTTACTTGGTCTGGGGGCTAGCTTCAACTAGCTGATTAACCCAAAAAACGTGAAAATTTAAAGCATATTACAACTAAAGGTACAACTAGTCGAAAATATTAGTTAGCTTAACCTAACATTCAATGACGTTTTATTATGAGTAGTCAGATAACTCCACAACCAAATTTAATACTTAAGGTTTGACGGGTTGATGGATTCACCAACTCAAAATTTTAGATTGGTCCAAAAAATCTCTTTTTCCAAAAGCAAAGATAAAATAATAAATACATAAAATAAATGATTAACAATAATTATAAGAGAAATATGTTAAGAATTAATTTCAGCATCACATTTATCATTCAATTAATTAAATAACTAAAATTAACGCATAAAAGTAATTCATATCTCAAATGTATAAAGATTTTTTTAAAAATACAATTAAATATGTTATGTTTTTTAAACAAAACTTTTTACATACTTCTAAAAAAAATTAATTATACGAATAATTTATAAAGTTTTAATAATCTAGGATATTTTTAAAAAATTTTAAAGTTGATGAGCATTTTTTTAACTAAATTGTATGAATTATAATCCAAATTTAATGACAATATAATTTTTGAAACATATTATAAAGTTGAATGACATTTGGGAAATTTTTGAAAGTTTTAGACAATATTGAAAAAATCCAGAAAGTATAGGTTCTGTTATATAATTTATCCAAAACTAAAATTGAAGATGCGAAAATTGGGAAAAAAAAAATAAAAATTTAAATAACAAAAATTGTATTTTAACTAAAAGCCTGACTAAACTGTTCATTTCACTTTCAAAATCGAGATTTGGAGTAGTCCGGCGAGCTGACACTCGATTCTTCATCGTCTTCTTAGCGCCGGCGACATCCCGTCAGAAGCCGCCGCTTTATCGTCAATGATTCCATAATTGATCTCTCTCTCTCTCTGAAGATGGCTGGTCACAAAAGGCATCTTCTTCCTCTCTTTCTCCTCGCCTCTGTTTCTATCCTCTTCTTCTTCACTCACTTCTACTCCTCCATTCCCCCCTACTTCCCCTCAAACCCTAACCCTAATTTCGCTCTCGCCGGCGACAAAATCTCTTACCCTAAAACCTCTGGTTTCACTCTTATCGTTAAGGTTCTTGCTTACAATCGCCTTGATTCCGTCTCCCGCTGCCTTCGGTCCATTGCCAATGCCGATTATCTCTCCGATCGCGTCCATCTCCATGTCTACATTGATCATTTCCCTCACGATGATGCTCATATCAATCTCAACGAATCCCACCGGATCTTGCAATTTGTTGATCAATTTGTTTGGAATTTTGGGGAAAAGCTTGTCCATTATCGGACAGGAAACGTGGGTTTGCAAGCGCAGTGGTTGGAGGCTTGGTGGCCGAGCTCTGACAATGAGTTTGCTTTCGTTGTGGAGGATGATTTGGAGTTGTCGCCGCTTTACTATAAGTTCTTGAGGAGTTTAATTCTGAATTATTGTTATAATACTTCGAATTATGATCCTTCTATATACGGGGCCTCGCTGCAGCGACCAAGGTTTGTTCCAGGTACCACCCTTTCTTTTGGATTGTGTGCAATAACCAAACTCTAAATCATAAATGTCCTGTGCATAGATCTGACGGATATATGTAGATCAATCTTGGGGGGAAATTTGCAATTGGTTTAAATTCCAAGGCCTTTCTTGCTATTACATTCTCGATTTTGTGGTTCGTATATCATTATTTTAGCGGCGTATTAAGTTTTGCTTTCAGCTTGTCCCTGATCTATGTCCACTGCTCATTTGTCAACTATTCAAGACCTTCCGAATTGTAGTCCTTCACTAACTCTATGTTATTGCTCTATGTCACAGTGGCTCATTTAAATAACAGACCACATTTTTAGTCATTATAATGTACTGGGAATCTGATTAAGGTTTTTATTCTCTAATTGCAGAAGTTTATGGATGACATTTTAATAAAAATCTCTCTCAGAAATGTGTTATGCCTTTTCCTTTTGGTACACAAGTGTATCCTCCTTAGTTTGCGTCCATCTTGTTGGTATGGTACTGATATTTTGTGAGCCGAAGGAGACGGGTCCTAATCAATTACTCATGGGGTAGGATTTGTGGCAAAACTTTACTGTTCATGTTTAGCCATCTTTTCTTCACATTCTTTGATTATAGGATTCTTTTTTTTTTCTTGTTCGAATTTGAACATAGTTGCTTGTCTATATGGGATCTCAAACCTCACTACTTTCACTGGCTTCATGGTTCCTTAGTGATTGCGTAAATTTTTTTGTTTTTTTAAACTGGGAAATCGAAGCTTTGTCCACTATACCTAGGGTAACCATGCTTGTCCCTAGGCTAGACACCGGGAGACATCGAATGAATAGAGACACGAGAGGTGTCCACAAATTAATATCATAGGTGAGTCTCGAATCCTGAGACCTTGAAGAGAGCACACCTTCAAAGCTTGAGCCTTCGACTATCGCGCCACTCTTGGGGACCATTAATGATTGCATAATTGTTATTGCAATTTCACATCCAACTTGTAAATGAGGAGTATATTTAGTCAGTGCTCATATTGTTCTTAGATCCTGAGAATTGGATCAAATCAATTTAATACTGATTAAACTTCTTAGAAGTAGATCTATCTTGAATGCCCATCTTTTCACTTTAACCTCCTGACTCCAACATTGGATCCGTCATTGTCTCTCCTCTCCCCCTTCCTTATGACTTGATCCAATTAAGATTTCATGTGCGAGTTCATCTCTCGAATGTGTAGCTAATTCATGAGTAACATGGGATGTACAAGTCCTATCCTTTAGGAACACAAGTTGGTTGTTTAATTCCCAAGAGCTACAAAAAGAAAAGATTTTAGAACCTGGCCCTCTCCTCTAAAACACCTTCAAGTTATCAATGAAGATGTTTACGTTTCCTATTTAAAAAGTCCTGAATTCTAGTAAGTTCAAATTATTTTATTCATCAGTATTTTGCATTATGCAAATTGTCTTTCTAAATTGAACTGCTCTTACAACGTTGAATTGTTCAAAACAATGTTTTGTTCTCCATTTGATAGGCCCTTTGTTTCATTTTCTTTATATTAATCAAAGGTTCTGTTTCCTAAAAAACTATTAAATGTGAGAAAGTGCTTTTATTTTTCTCTCTTTTCGAAGTTTAGAAGAAACCGGTGTTCGGTCAACTTTTCCACCTTCAGCTAAGGCTTATTTTCTGTTCACAGGTAAACATGGAAATAAATTAAGGTTGGAAGACGATACCAGAATTTTCTTGTACCAGTTGGTCGGAACTTGGGGTCAGCTTCTCTTTCCAAAGCCTTGGAAGGAGTTTAGATTGTGGTATGATGAGCACAAGGCGATGGGCATCAAGCCAATACTTGATGGCATGGTAATCAAGATTATTGATTTTATGTGGTGACATTTCGTTCTTAATTTAAATTTTAAGAAGAAAAAACTTGTTTGTGGATTATCCATAGGTGACTACGGGATGGTACAAAAAGATGGGAGAAAGAATATGGACTCCTTGGTTTATCAAATTTATTCATTCTCGCAGTTATTTTAATATCTACACCAATTTTTTACACGAGAGAGCGCTGAGTACTTCTCACAGGGATGCTGGTGTCAACTATGGAAAAACAGCCGGTCCGGATTCACGCTTACTAGATGGAAGTTCGCTTGATTTCAATCTCCTAGAGATGAAGCCTTTAACCGATCTGAAGCGGTATGATTTCTGCTTTAGAGAAGTCATTCCTCAAAGAATTGTTAGAAGTAAGAGTGAGCTTGGTGTTGTTCTTCGATCCGTTCAAAAACATGAAAACATATTCATTATCAGTGTATTTGGCATACCTGAGTCCACCATGAGGAATTTGCTTTGCCATTTTGAGAGGTTGAACATAAGAAACTATATATTGTTGGGGAATGAATCCGAGTTACTTCATGATCTAACAAGAAGAGGACACCCAGTAGTTTATGCAGACCAATTTCTGAAGACTGTCAAAACTTTCAAATTTACGATTTCGGAAGACACCACAGCAGAACTGGTGAAGTCAGTTCTAGCAAAGTTCTACATCATTAAGTCATGTTTGGAACTTGGGTACAATCCTGGATTAGTGGATGGAAACATGCTTTTTGTTAATGGTGATCCATTCAAAGACTCAAGTCTTGGTGACGATATCCTTATCGGGGCGAGCTTCGAACTTTTCTTCATTAAAAGCTCGTCCTCTGCTCAAAAGATGTGGGCTAGTCATATGGTGCCCGGGGCCGAAGCCATGGTTGAGTCGATGATGGGTAGAGGTGCTTCGTCTAGCGACGACATTAGTTTTGTAGGCATAGCAACTAAGTTACTGGAACAACATGGTGGCAAGTTCAAGACAGCTGATGAGATGAGCATTGGTTTGAATATTGATAACAATCCTTCCAACATGACAATAGATGATGGGAAAAGGTTAGTGTTTTGGCCTAATGAGATGAATGTTAATCATGTAGAGAAACAGCTTAAGGAATTGGGTTTTTGGATCATTGATGGTGACCTGTCTTGCAAAGCTGTTTTCTGTAATGGAATGTAGTATTCTATCTTTAGCAATGTCCATACAATATTCTTTTGTAGTTGCTCCTTGTTTTTATATACTGAGTTTTATACAAAGATATATTATTTCTAAAAGTAGTTTAAGAAATTGGGTTTTGTTTAGTCAATGGTGTTGGAACTTCTGTTGCATTCTATCTTATTTCACATCAAAAGTTTTTGTCTGCAAAGCATGAACTTCTAAATGCCTTTCAAACAAATTAATACTATGAATTGGAACCTTCCATCTCCAGAAAAATGAGGCCAATGTTTGATTATTTTGAATAATCTCCGGTTTTGTGCATGTTGTCGCTCTTTGTCAATATATACGTAGGATCCCTCATTTTCATATCTTGTTGAATTATGTTAAACTCAAAAGTTTAACTTGAGTTGCGATAAATTTAAGGGTAAAATATTACCTTTTTTTCTTCAACTTTCACATTTGTTTTATTTTAGTCGTTAAATTTTTAAAAGTCTAATTTTAAATCTTGAATTTTAGTTTTATTACATTCTGGTCCTGAACTTTTAACATCCTTAATTTTGAAACAAAAAATTAAACTGATACTTAATAGCAAATTTAAAGTCGTTGAAATTGATCCAATAAAATTAATATTTTTAATACAATCAATAATAATAAAATGTAAAGACATTTTTAAAATTTATAGAAAAAAAATTAAAAGAAAATGAACTAGGAAAATATATCAAATTCTAAGAACAAATTTTAGGCTTTTTCGAAAGTCGAAGGACCGAAATGGAACATATCTTAAAGTTTAGGAGTTAAAATTAAATTTTTAAAAGTTCAAGGACAAAAATGAAACAAAACTTAAAGTTCATGAATTAAAATTGAATTTCTGAAAGTTAAAGAGATCAAAATAAAATAAAAGTAAAAGTTAGAGACCAAAATGATATTCTAACCTAAAGATGAGGTAAAACAGTTCAAAAGAATCTTACAGAAATTTTATTAGAATAGAATGATCAAGTAATCTTAGATCAAAAGTCATGAAGTCTTATAAATACAAATGAGAAGGTAACCTAATACTTGCTCTTTAGGTTATAAGTTGTTACAATCTATTGACTAAATAATACTACTTACAAAGGTTGTTAGACTCACAAGAGTAGCAAATAAGTACTCCAATTACACTATAAGAAGTGAAAGTTGCAATCTTATAAGTTATTACCTCCAATCATCATCTTTTTGCTGCACTGTTTGTTTATAGTGAATTTGTCAATGGAAAAGATTATCAGATCATCAAGAACATTCTTCCAGCCAGCCACTTGATTCAAATCTCTCTGCTCTCTCTTCAAGCATAAAAGTATGTACCTGGTCATGAATCTGAACCCAGCTACAGCCAGGGTTCTTTTTAGCTCCTCTAAACTTCATCAGATCCCTAATCCTGTTTACCTCATCCCATCTTCCTGTTTCTGCATATATATTTGAAAGAAGAATGTAGTATCCACAATGCTGAGGCTTCAGCTCAAACAAATGTTCTGCTGCCCGACACCCTAACTTGACGTTTCCGTAAATTCGGCAAGCGCCTAGTAGAGCTCCCCAAATATTCGCATCTGGTGCTATAGGAAGTTGTTGAATGAGCTCCGCTGCCTCTTCAATGAAACCAGCACGGCCAAGTAGGTCGACCATACATGCGTAGTGCATTTCCGTTGGTTCGAGACATTGAGCTAGCATCTCATTGAAGTACTTCCAACCATGTTCTACTAGTCCTCCATGACTACAAGCTGACAGAACTGCAATGTATGAAACTAAATCATATTGCACTGTACCACCCCTCATTGCTTCAAACATACTAATTGCAGTTTCTAATTCTCCTATCATTCCATACCCTAAAATCATAGTATTCCAAGAGGCTACATCTTTGATTAGAATTTGGTTAAAGACCTGACAAGCAAGATCAATTCTTCCACATTTTGTATACAAGTCCAAAAGGGAGTTAGAGACAAAGAGATGAGAGTAAGAATGTTTTCTTAATGCTACCCCATGAATTTCCTTTCCTTGCTTGACTGCAGCTAGATTTGCACAAGCTGAAATGACACCTACAAAGGAAACAACATCAGGCTTCCTACCAAGCAGCCTCATCTCTGAGAACAAATTCAGCGACTCCAAGCAATCGTTAGTTTCAGAATATCCTATAATTAATATGTTATAAGAAACTTCATCTTTACAGGAAGTGTTAAAAATGTTTCGAGCGGAATGAAGGCATCCGCATTTTGCATACATGTCAGTCAGAGCATTGGAAACAAACAAATCAGATGTTAGTCCTAAACGAACTCCCATGGCATGTATTTCTTTGCCCGGACCAACAAAACCCAACCGTGCACATGCAGGAAGAACATTGGTGAAGGTCACTGCATTAGGACTTTCTCCAGCCTCTTGCATTAGCACTACAAGTCTTATTGCTTCCAATGCTAGCCCGTTTAGAGCATAATTCGCGATCATAGCATTCCAAGAAACAATGTTCCTTCTATCCATGTCGTGGAATATGCTAGCGGCCTCGGTGGAATATCCAGACTTAGCATACATATCAATCAATGAATTTGCAATGAAAATATCCGTTTCTGTTCCCATTCTCATACTGAACCCATGAATTTCTTTCCCTGCTTTGAAACATTCCAGTTCAACCAACACAGGTAGGATGCTCGAAATGGTGACGGAGTTTGGTTTAACTCCTGCATCAATCATCATCCTGAAAACATCCAAGGCATTCCAGAAAAGACTCTTACAAGCTAGACCATTGATTATTGCATTCCATGAAACTTCATTCCTCTCAACTATCTCATCAAAGACTTGCCACAAAGCTTTCACATTCCCACATTTCCCATATGCATCCACCAGTGCATTGCTAGTGGTTACTTGAGAATCCAAACCAACTTTCACAATGTAACAATGAATTCGTTTCGTCATCTCTTCATCTTCAAGACCAGCAGAAATTGGTAACAGACTAATAACGCTCACCAAATTTGGTTGAATCCCTGACCTCAAAATCATCCAATAGTAATAGTTACGAGCCTCCCTGTAATCCCCATTAACCGAAAGGAGCCCGATAATCGTATTCCAAGAGATGACATCTTTTTCCGGCATTTCGTCGAACACCAATCTTGCATCATTTAAAACCCCACAATTCCCATACAACATCAACAGCGTATTGCCAACATAAACATCATCATCAAAACCCAACTTAAACACAACCCCGTGAACCTCCATACCTTTACAAATATTAAGCGAATCAGAACACAGCTTGAGAACGAAAGGAAATGTATGGTCGTCGAGTTGAACACCGGCCCGAACCATCCTGTTATAAGTCTCGAACCCAAGCATTTCATTCCCAGCAATGGAGTGAGCCCGAATCAAGGTATTCCACAAGAACGCAGTGCGGCAATTCTGGACAGTTTGATAGAAGAGAGGACAGAACGATTCTGGGAGTTGAAACTTGGCGTAATTGAGAATGAGGGAAGCACAGAGCGAGACGCTGCGAGGAAGAAATCCATTGATAAGGCAAAGGGCGTGGACTTGCTTGGTTTGACGAAGAGTTTGGGCACTAGGGCAGAGAGTAAGGAGATTAATGTGTATGGAAGAATTTGGCTCTGTACTTTGACAATCCAGTGAAGATTGAGAATGTAAAGATGAAATGGGAGTGGATTGAATGAGATTTCTTTGCTGGAATCGAGAGATTTGAGAACTGAGTGGAAATGCTGAGGCGAGGTGAAGACTGGAGCTTCGAATGCCTAAATGTAACATTAATGGCGGTTTGAATGTAAAAGAAGAATAGTTTACTTTGTTTATATGAAATTCTCTTTAAATTGAGTTTGGCAATAAGTCTAAAAGTAAAATTAAAGTTAAAATATAAATTTATTCTATTTTTTTTTAATTATATGCACAAAACTTTTTCTTTTTTTAGCAAGGACAACCACCCCTGCGTAGAGGACATTAATGCTCTCAATTAAATTGAAAACTAAATACTAATTTCTAAAGTAGAATCCGTGACGATGATGTTGAATTGGAATAACACTAAATAATAAAACAACTGCGCCCCCTTTAGCTATATGCACTAAATTCTAACATCAAATGATATGGTTTTCTAAAATGTTATCAATGTGGTAATTGTCAATCATTAAAATAGGTAGAAGTTAATTATTTAGAAGAGAATGAGATAAAGTAATTAATTTGATAAAAAAAAAATTACAACATTCATATATCAAAAGTTATATCTATATACTTTACATGCGATTTACCAACATATAAAATATTTTTCAAATTTTATCAAACTACGAAGACTCAATTTTTTTTTTTTTTTTCAAATCATATAGACCAAATTCTAAATTTTTAAATCACTTAACTATGATAGAGGTGACCTACCTAAGAATTAAATTCCTACAGGTTTTCTTGACATCCAAATGTTGTACGGTTAAGCAGTATGTCCTTGACATCCAAACACTTATGATTATCAAAATAAATAAAAAATTAAAATTAAAATAAATCACATGTACTAAACTCTAACTTTTCGAAATTATTTATAATTCTAGTCAAATTTAAAATTGTTTGCAAAATTATTTATCTATTCTAAATCTTTTCAATTATTTACCAATTTCTTCACTTCTCCCTCATAAATGTTGAGGTTTTTAGGAGCCCCAAATTGTGTTGTTGAGGTTTGATGCACACCTACCTTGCAATTAAATTTTTAGACTTGTTGATTTTTTTTAAGGTGTATTGAAATTCTTTTTTAATGAAATTAAGAAATATCATACTTGTGTTTTTTTTTTTTTTTTTTTTTTTGATAAAAAGCACACATATATATTAACCGCCAAGAAGACAAAAATTACAATCATCTTCCACACAAGAAGCCATCAAGGGAGAGAACCCCCTCCAAAAGAAGGATCTTTCTTCCAAGGAGGAAAAAGACAAGTTCCAAACAACCGACAGAGCACAAGGACTTTTAGCTAACATATCAGCTACCCTGTTACAAGTTTTATTACAATAATTAAAGGACACACCCCTAAATCGAATAGAAAGAGATTTAATATCAATAATAATATTATTAAACTCCGAGATGTCTTCCATCTCTCCCACCAAAGCTTGCACCACATTCATAGCATTCGATTCCACCAAGAGAGGCGGAATCCAAGGGCACAGATTCAAGGTCATACTAGTGTTTATAAATATCATGATGTAATAGTAATACCATATTTCTATTTAAGTAATTGTGTTTCATTTGAGTCATCTATTAAATTTTTGTCATATATATGTATTAATTTGTACTATACATTGTCATTGAAACAAATGGCATATCTATTATCTTTTTATATTATATTAAATTATTGTGATATAAAAATAATATTATGTTATATTAATATATTTATACAGTTAAATTAATATGAATGTTTTATAAATTGTATTTTATTATATAATATATTATGTTCAAAGTTTATTATTCTTTATATTTTCATAGTGGTATTTGAGATGATGTTGGCATGTATGTTGATGGAAATCAATGTTTTAACTATTGATATTGTATTAAATTATGTATTTATAATAAATACAATACTCATATTTAAATCTAAGAAAAATTTTACCAACTAATCATATTAAACATCTAAATAATCATGATATATTATTTAATATTTTGTGCACTCACAAAATTATACATTAATTAAGAAATCATGGCTTCATTTATATAAAAAGCATACTTACTTGTATTCAAAAACAGAAACTTACGCTAGGTAGCAATTTTTCATTCATCTATTTTAATTATAGCAATTTTTTAAAAAATAATTCCTACACCGAAGATTTTCATTCATTTTTTTAAAATTTCAATTTTATCCATCTTTCCAGTAAACTGATTGAAGACTGTTAGTGAGCTCATTGAATCTATCAACGAACCGATTGAGTCTGTCAGTTGAACTACTGATTAAAAGCTATATCGAAGGCTATAATGTGAAGTTAAACTATTGATTGAAGTCTATGGGTGTACTTGGGTTGGGTTGGTTCGAGTTGAGGAAAGGTTTAGACCAATAAAAAAATTTGAGTTGGTCAATTTTTCAATCCAACCCAACATATTTATGGACATAACCCAACCAATTTATGACATAATTCAACCGAACCAAACTCACTAACCTATACAAATACAATGCAATATGGTTGAGCAACCAAAAGTATACATTTTCAGATTAGGTTTGTTGAGTCAATGTATCATTTTTGTTTTAAATTCAAACAAAAAATAACATAATAACATTAAGTAATTTATTCTATTATATATATTATAAAGACTATTTAAAGATTTTTGGAGAACAAAAAAACTTAAAAATAATAATAACATAAAATAAACAAATGCATATATATAATTATGTTATAGCTCGGCTCAAATTAATTTTAGGTCAACCCAAGAACCAACCAACTCAACCCAAATAAGTGGATAACCTAACCAAACCGGTAAAAATTGGGTTGAGTTAGTTCGGATTTTTCAAGTTGTCAAGTTCTTTGAATACCTCTATCGAAGGCTATCGGCTAAGCTTGATTGGAGCTATCTGATTGAGACGCTGGTATTTTTGTCATTTTACATAAACAACTTTTTTTTTTTTTTGTTATATAAAAAATATTTTCATAATTTTGCTATACATGAAATTTTTTTAGTTTTTTTTGCTATATATTAAAAATCACGAAAAAGAAACGGTAGCAAATCTTTTTATTTGGAATGCCAAAATAATCTTAATCTTAAAATTTATCAATATATTAACCGAAAATCAACATACATTTCTCCCTATAAGGTGCATTTATAATACAAATCGGTATTAATGCAAAAGATTATACATTAATAAGTATAAATACAATTGTTTCCAAATAAATTAAGTATTTCTTTAGTAACTATTTCTGTGAAATAAATACACATCAATACAGAAAATATCTTAAATATGAAGTTAGTCAAATTTAGAAAAATAATTATTTTGAACAAAATTAACAAATGTTTATATAATATTAATGAATATTGTCGCATATTTTCTTATAATAACAATATTAAATCATATTAATCACTGTATTTTTTTTTAATATGACTGTATTTATAATTATTTCGTGAGAATTGTCCATACAATACAATTTTCTTACATTGAAAATGTATTAATATATTACATAGTTGATCGATACCATAAATTAACACCGAACAAGTATACTTTTTTTTTTAATTAATATTACTAACAAAAATTAAACCCCAAATAAAACAAGATAAAAAACTCAAACAACATTTTCTTTAGCACAAACCCAACACCATAGCCCTTAATAATGTAAATGTATTGTAGATTCATTTATTCAAGCTTATAAGTAAAGAAATCTCAAGTTAAATTGATTTTCATAACTTTATTCAAGTTTGAAATAAGAAATCCTATATTAATTTGGTTACAAATTTGTTGTAAATTACTTCTATATAAGAAATAGAATGCAATAATTAGAAAGATTAGAGTTGCAAAGACTATCTTTGTACTCTAATTGAAACTTGTTTATAATTCTATTTGAGTGTTCTTCGAGGTGAATATAAGTTGATTTAGGTTAAAACTATACTGTTTGTGTCAACTCTCTATCTCTTTACTTTCAACAAGTTCTTTTTGTAATTCTCATTTTTCATTATCGATAAGAGATCTAGAATGAGTGATAGAAAGAAGAAGAAATAGAGATTTCGATCAATACTATTAAACCTGCATTATTTGCTTACTATTAGTTAAGTCGATCGTTTCTTTAATTCTAAGAGAGAAGCAAAGATAAAATGTCTAGTCATTTGAATGGGCTTTGGTCTTTTTCAAATTTTGCAAATATCAATACAATATATATATATATAGACACACATACACATATATACACTAAATTATCAAAGATACCCCTAAACTTTGGGACTTTATCAACATTGCCTCTCTGAACTTCGAAAATTTTCACAAATGCCCCTAAACTTAACGAAATGTTTAAGCAATACTCATACCTTTAAATTTGGATAGAAACTGTTAAATTTTGGTTTCAAAAATGCTCCTGAACTTTAAAAATTTTTAAAAATACACCCTTGACTATAAAAACTTTGTAAATTATTTGTATTGTTATTTTTTTTTAATTAAAATATTAAAAATTTTGTTTCAAATACCTAACATATTTAATCTTTGTACTTTTAACTTATGAGTTACATTTATTTATTAATATTAGTTGATTAATTCATTGAATAGTTGAAATTAATTTCTTAATATATGTCTATTATGATTGTTATCTATCATTTATTTTATGTATTTATCATTTTACCTTTATTTTTTGATACATATAAAGAGGGGTGTACATGAGTTTGAGTTTAGATTTTTTAATCAATCCAAAATTTTGATTAGGTGAATCCATCAACCTGCCAACCCTGTGCGTTTTAGTATTAAATTGTGTTGTATTAGTTTGGATTGTCGAGTTATCTGAACATTCATAATAGAAAGTTATTGAATGTTATGTTACATTAACTAATATGTTTTGACTAGCTATACTGTTAAGTTATAATGTGTTTTAAATTTTCACGTTTAGTGTAATATTAGCAATTGATAAAAAGAAATTTAAATGTTTAAATAAATGACAATGTTTAAAAATAAATTCTATAGAGTTACCAACTCCTATCGGGCTATTTATGTTGTGATATGAGCCCAACTACATTCAGGGTCTGCTACCACGTCTCAAGACCAAAACTCAAATACTTTAAGAGTTTTCTATTTTAAATATTCTCAAGGGTCTCGAACCTGGGAGGCTTGAAGGACCATGCACAAAACGCCTCAACCGCTAGGTCGCTCCTTGGGGGCAATTTTGATGCAATGTTAAACAAAAAGTTTTAATTTTTAAGCTAATTGTGAATTTATTATTCATTTCTAGAGTTTGACATTAAATTTAAACATTTAGAAAATTAAATTATTCAATTAATTCAAGTTAGAAATTCATCTCACCAAATAAAAACAATAATAAGTTATCATTTCAATTTTAAAAAGTGAATACATTTCTACTTGAGCCTACCCGATTTAGGTTTTCAAACTCAACCCCAACAATTGTTCAATTATAAAAAAAAAAAAAATCAACCCAACAATAATTTAATCTTGTTTCGTAATTTATTAATCAAGAAATGGTTAAAATTATGAATTTTGAATTTTTAGAACTTAGTTGATCAAATTGTGACTATCTTTCAAATTATATTTGTTTATTGTCAAAAAAAAATGCATAAAGAGAAAAAGAAGAATTAATCATTTAGTTTTTTTTTTTTTTTAATCTCAACTATTAATGGCATATTCATTACATTCTAACAAAATGTTAATATTTTTTTAGTCAAAACATAATAGTAAAAATGTTTTTAATAATTTTAAAATTAAAGATATTTTTGAAACTATTCAAAGTTCAGAGACATTTTTTAAACAAAATTTAACGATTTTCATCTAAATTTAATGGAAGAAATATTTCAGAAAGATTTGATAAAGTTCATAATTATTTTTAAAACTTTTCAACAGTTTATAAATAACTTTGACAAAAATTTTCAAATTTTGAGAATATGTTTGATAATTTAGTTTATATTTATATTTATTTATATAATTTGGTAAAAACTGTTGACCAAGAAAACATTAATAAATTGAGAAATCGTAGAGATCTTATACTTAACCCGACATATCAATCATGCACGAATAATGAAATTATATAATTTTCAATATTTTCCTAATTAATAAAATAATTACAATACGAACAATTTGACATCAACTGCTTCAATTATCAGAGTTGGTGGAACTTGGAACTCTTCTAATCAAAAATTAAGCAACTTAATTAAGAGACATTTTTTATTTTTAGAATTGATAAAATAGTGTTGCAACAAATTTCATAATTCATATTTAATTAAGATCGAAATCAAAACAAATCGAATGTATAACTGAGATGAATCAAAAATAGAAGAAAAATGATGTAGAAAGCAACACCAGTAGTTCGGGAACTAACCCTACGTCCATAATCCAAATTCTTGAGATGATATTTATTCAAATGTCAAAGTCACAATCAAAACTCTCGTACAAAATTGGTGTCTAACTCTCTCGTGAAGAAAACGCTGAATGATGTAGGCTTACAAAACTTAAATCTAGTTGACCTAACCCAATATTTAACTTAGATTATATTTAATTAACTCAGGTTAAATAATGTAGAGTAACAAAAATTTAACAAATATAAACTATAAACTAATGTCACACATAAATCTCGAACCTGAAATCACGGGGAAAGATACCTTGTAAACTACCAATTAATTAAGCTTTAACAATCCACTTTAATATGTGGACTCTGATAACCGACAAATACTCTTATTGCTTTATTTATTCTTTTCCTTTTTCCAATCTCTCCATTATCTCTCTGTTTTTATTTTTTTTTTTTTATTTTTTTTTTTTTTGAGTTATCACTCCATTACCTTTTAGAATTAAATTCCCACTGCACTTTACTCACATGATATTTTATTACTTTTTATTTTATTATCTAATTTAAGATTGGTTGCTTCATATTATTCTCATGATGGAATTCAGTGACGCGGTAATTTCATTGTTTTGTATTATTTCAGTTTAACATTAACGTCACACACGTTTGATCTTGAAAATGAGTATTATTGAAAGTAATAGTGTCGTCTATGTAGGGTTTGTTGTCTTCTTGATTCTTCAAAACTTAGTAGGGACCAAAAAATAAATACAATAACTTAGAGTATGTTTGAGTTCCAAATTTGTAAATGGTCTAACTCAATCGATGTTTGTGTTACTGTTGATCATAACTGTCTTTTTTCTAAATCTACGCATTTATTTATCTATTTTCAATTTTTTTTTATATTATAAATAATATTGATTATCAGTTTTCTTTACGATTTATTACGAATAACTATTTTGTTTATATATATGTTCAATAATTTTCAATGAAAAATGTATATAATTATTTATTAAAATTAATTTGTGATGGTTGAAGTAATGTTAATTCAAGTCTTTATTTAACTGACACAATTTTTACTAACTAGATACGTTCATTTTCAAAATAAAATGAATTATTTGAATAAAAATTTACGAATTAATTCAAAAAACTCACTTAAAACTATACTAATTTATTTCTCCTTTTTATTATATAACAATATCGAATTTATAAAATATGTCAAATAAAACTTTAAATAAGAAACAAATTTCCTTAAAATAAATGTTAAATTTATTCTTATTATATTAGAATTAGTTATAAGTTTAACAAAAAAAAAAAAACTACTTTATCATTTTGTTTTTTGTTTTTTATTCTTTGAAATTTAAACCTACAAGTATTACTTCAACTCATAATTTTCATTACTTTGATTGATATCTCTATCTTATGTTTTAAAAAACCAAACCAAAATTCAAAAGTTAAAAAAAATAGCTTCTTAAATACTTATTTTGATTTATGGAATTGAATTATGATTCACTTACTTACTTAAAAGAGCACGAGACATATGTACATAATTTGAATCAAGTAAGTTTAAATTTCAAAAAACAAAAAGTTATCAAATAGGATCTTAATTATTTGTAAGTTTTCTTTTTGTATAAATTCAAGTTATTTAAAAATTGTAAAAAAAAAAAAAAAAATCATAACCCCGGTTATAATATAATCTACACTTTAAACATCGTTTATTATAACTCCAGTTTTAATAATCTGCACATCAAATACCATATATTATAATCCACTGTTTATAATAACCGATTGTATATAATAACTCATTTCTATAGTCGTTACTTTTTTTTATTTTTTGATAAACCAAACACATCTTTATAGTATAGTATAGTTGAATCACTATAAGATTAAATGTTTAAATAATCTCACTATAAATGTCTAATTAAAAACAAACCTATATAAATATCTAATTAAAGACAAAACTATTTCCACTGTATTTTAAATATGTCAACAAGAGACCGTAGGGATCAATGGCGCATTGGTTTCATTGTTTCGAGTGTCCAGTTCATGGGGTTCGATTCAGAAAATAAAGGTAAATTATAAATTTGCTCCCTATGGTTTGAAAAAAGTTATAAGAGTTTAGTCCCTATAGTTTAAAATTTTAGATTTTAGTCCCCATAGTTTGGAGAAATATAAATTTACATGTAACTTCTAATGTATAAATGATGTTTTTTTTTTGTCAAATCAATTACTTTTCTCACACTCTCATCATTAAACACAACATAAATAGCTAACTTTTACGTATTTTATTCGTCAAAAATTACACATGACATCGACTACTTTTAAGATTTTATTAAATCTTAGAGACTAAATTTTAAATTTTCAAACTATAAAAACTAAATTGTAGATTTCTTCAAATCGTAAAAACTAGCTTTAGTCTAGATTATTAAACCATAAGGATTAATTTTTAAATTTCTTCAAATCTTACCGACCAAATTTATAATTTACCCAAAATAAATTATATTTCAAGTATTTTAGACGGTTGGATGTTACACATTAGAACCATGCAAAAAGGTTTGTTGGTAAAAAATGGTAGACACTACACTTAACTTTATACCTTATTTCATCAATACTCATAAACCTTTTTATGCCGTTCAAATATATATATATATATATATATATATATATATATTTTTTTTTTTTTTTTTTTTTTTTTTTTTTTTTTTTTTC
>JBBMEG010000020.1:1728488-1756020 GCA_037832605.1 Cyclanthera cordifolia | reverse complement strand
TTTTTACATTTCAAAAATGTCATCTCTAAACAAAGTTGTAAACCTTTAATTACATTTCATTTCTTGGATATTTGTTTAACATTAAATTTTAAGATTTTATTTGTATTGAATGTATATATTAATGGAAATATTCAGTGTTGAATTCTGTTTATGTTTTTCGATTTTGAAGTTATATTTTATTTTAAAAAACCGAATCACAAACAAATTAAGCATTTAAAAAAAAAAAAACAGAATCACCTAAGGTGACAGATGGAATCTGTCGCCGTAGACACCTAAGGCGACGGACACATATTTCGTCGCCTTAGAGACCTACGGCGACGACGCTTTTCTCCGTCGTCGTAGGTGGTTAAGGCGACGCACCTCTCTTCCGTCGCCGATGGTTACCAAAATGACGACAGAGTACTTTGTGCATCGTTATAGATTAAGGCGACGAGGTTCAGGCTACGGAGCTGGCGAGGGAATTTTTGCGTCGCCATAGGCGAAGGCGACGGAAATTCATGCCTAAGGAGACGGAATATTCCGTCGCCGTAGGTATTCATTATTGTAGTGTCTATTTTGGATGACCAAGGTTAGTAGGTGTGGCATCACATGCGTTTGGTGATCATCTCGATTGTTGGTAAGACTGTGTTTGGAGAGTCTTTAGGGTTTTTAGTTATTTTTAACGAAGAAATATTGTTAATTATTTAAATTTAATCTTCTCAAATATAATTGGTTTTGTAATATTGTTTACTACTAATAATCAATAAAAAAAATTAAAACAATAATAATCACGTGTGTTACATGTTAGAATTTCTAGAAATTAATACATTTCTAAGATTTCAAGGGGAGCACGTGCTTTAAAACTCAAGCATTTAACTACTACGCTACCCTTTAAGCTTTAAATGAATTATAACAAACATGTTTTCAAGTCAAACAATAAAAATAAATCAAAATTTAAAGTTTGGAATTAAAATTTCAAAAATCATGAACTAAATTTGAATATTAGAAAAATGTTAAGATTGATAAAACAAAATAAAAATTAAGGATATATTATAAATTTATCTCTATAGTTTGATGGAAGCTAGAATTTAGTGCATATGTTTTAAAAAGCTAGACTTTTGTCCATGTGGTTGGTAAAAAATAATAATTTAGTCCATATAATTTGAAAAATTAGATTTTAGTCCTTAAAGTTTGATAAAATCTAAAAAATAATTTGTCATTCATAATTGTTGGTGAATAAATTACGTAGAAGTTAGTGATTTTTTTTTTTTTGTTTATTGATGAAAGTGTGAGATAAGTAATTGATTTGACAAAAAACACATAATTCATGCATCACATCACGCGTTTAATTCACTAACGATTTACGAATAACATTAACTATTTTTTAGGTTTTATCAAACCATAATGACTAAATTTTATTTCTTTGAACGATAGAGAATTATATATATCTCAAAACTATAATGACTAAATTTTATATTTTTCAAAATTATAGGGACTAAAGTATAGATTTTCAAATCATATGAACTAAACTATAACTTTCATGAAATCATAGACTAAATTTATAATTATTCGATTATCTACACATATATATTATTAAAAAAAAAAGAATATGGTAATCAAAATAACAAGAAGAATACTTGAAAGGCAAGTTAAGAATTGCAATAAATATCAAAGTAAGCATAGTGTCACAGTCGCACTTCAGAGGCAGTAGAATGACAACTGTGCGGCACGTGCTCTAACCCGGCGAGCAAGTCACCCAAACCAAAATGGCAGAGTAGGTGGCACAACAAGTGCAACCTCTATCACGGGCGTCGTGAAAAGGTTTTCGAAAAAGGGAGAAACTGAGTTTTATAAATACTTTTCTCTTTAAAAGCTATATGACAAGATACAACAAGGGACATATCAACGGTTGCACTTATCATATAATAACTTGGTCTATAGTACATTTTGGACCATAAATGATGTGACACTCTTGCATATGAAAATGGCGAGGAGTCAACACTTAAAATAAAATGAAGAAAACTATCCTAACATGCAATAATAACAAAATACCATAAAAGCATGAAGAAACGAGGTTGAACGGGCATGTGGCCATGTGCAACACGCACTAGACAAGTATGACCGTCACATTCTCCCTACCTAAACGGTTGACGACTCTGTCAACCAATTCTGCCCGAACTCAGCGATCGTACGAGCAACTTGCTTTGCGGTTCTAGCCGACCCTAGTGCCTACAACTTTCTTCCACTTATCGAAGAACTCTTGTACGAGTTGACTTTTGTCCATTACCTTAGTTTCTTCAGCTAACACCTCAAATGAATTCTTCAAGGGGACTGACGAACATGATGCTTCATGACTTGTTTTGAGGCTTTTGCCTTCTTGTCTTGGCACTTGTCGTTGTACTACTGTCTTCGACCCATAAGAACTGCACTGTTGGCTTTGAACTGACTGGAGTGCCTCTTAATACTGATCGAGCCACTTCCGTACCTTGTTGCATCACCTTGATGACTTGGTACTCCACTTTGTTTATCCTTCCACTCTCTCGTGGGGTTATATTCATGTCGTCTTCTTTTTGACCAAGGATGGACGTTCTTGCGAGACACTCCGTCTCGACTCTCGGCTAGGCCCTTGTTATATCGAGGGGCGGACAAATACCTTATGGTCCCTACGCGAGGGATCACTTCAGTTTCCTCTTCCTCGACCTTGGCTACTGTAGCTTTGCCCGACTGAGCTTCAAGTCTCTTGTTCATCTCGAGAGCAATCTTAAAATCTTTAACGATCTCTCGACTAGGACACTCGTGTACTGGATGAGGTCTATCATATAAGAAGCATGATATGTGGCTTTGCTTAAGGTGATGTGGCCTTTGCCACGAGTTTTCACTTTTAGACGGGAAAGGTCTGCATTCCCCACTTTGACCACTCGGTCAGACTCCTCCCCAACTCCTAGGAGAGGTTGGTTGAAAATGTCTACTATCTTGGTACGAAGAGGTTATACTTTCTCTTCGCTCTTAAGGCTTCTTGTCTGTTGGTTCACTGACCCAATTAAATAGTCTCTCTACAGCGCCATATGCTTCGGTCAAGCTTTGTACTTTCTGCTCGTAGAGCTTGGCCTTTGCTAACGACTTCAATCCTTCGACAAAGTTAAAGACCTTGTCTTTCTCTGTCATGTCTCAGATATCAAGCATCAACCCCGCAAATTGTTTGACATATTCTCTGATTGTTCTAGTGTGCTTCAACATTTGCAGCTTGCGTCTTGCAAGAACTTCAACATTTTCGGGGAAGAATTGTGATCGCAATTCTTGTCTCAACAACTCCCAGCTATCAATGGTACAACTTCCTTCTTGGATGTCCATATAGTGCGATCTCTACCACAATTTTGCATAATTCGCCAAATGCATTGTCGCTAATGTGACTTTCATGTCTTCAGATACTGTATTTGTGGCTTTGAAATATTGTTCCAGATCAAATATGAAGTTTTCCAAAGCGTTTGCATCTCGAACCTCACAGAAGGGCTTTGGTTTAGACACCTTAACCTTACTGGTTTGAACGACGCCTCCAGCTGAAGCTTGATTTCCTACTACCCTCATGGTGAGATTAACTCGAGCATTCAAATCAGCTACTTCTGTCCTGACGACGCCAATGGCCACTCTCTTTTTCTTGGAAAGCACGGACACCAATTGAGCCATTACTTTTTGCGCATTGTCAATAGTTTCGATGCGCTTCTTTATGTGGGCAACAAAGCCCAACGAGCTTTCTCCACGCTCTTTGCCACCAGACCGTGTGACTTTATCTTCAAGGGTCTCTACCCTCACCATCAACTTTTGGTCGGGCACCTCGTCTAAGCGGCCAGCTACCGCATCAACCATGTCAGCCATGTCAGCAATCTCATTCAAGCGAAATCCAAGGACTGCACATACTGAGACATTCCAGCTAGGTCGACCATTTATTCTTCCAGGTCGAACAGACGATCGACATGTGACTTTTCCCACTGATCCATCTAGGCTCTGATACCACTTGTCACAGTCGCACTTCAGAGGTCGCAGAATGGCGACTGTTTGACACTTGCTCTAACCCGGAGAGCAAGTCAGCCGAACAAAAATGGGAGAAGGTGCAACCTCTATCACAGGCGTCGTGAAAAGGTTTTCGAAAAATGGAGAAACAAAGTTTTATAAATACTTTTCTCTTTAAAAGCTATATGTCAATATACAACAAGGGACATATCAACGATTGCACTTATCATAAAATAACTTGGTAGAAAGGAAGCTTCATGAAGTCATACACCCCCTAGTACATTTTTGGACCATAATTGATGTGATACCCTTGCATATGGAAATGACGAGGAGTCAACATTTAAAATAAAATGAAGGAAACTATCCTAACATGCAATAATAACAAAATACCATAAAAGCATGATGAAACGGGGTTGAACGGGCATGTGACCATGTGCAACATGCACTGGACAAGTATGATCATCACACATAGCTCAGCTGACTCTAGAGATACTTTAGTATCTACTGGATAAGTGGTTCGAGTCTCGTAGTATGAAAAGTCGATCGAATTAAAGTGTAATGCAATCTGGTTAGAGTTTTTTTTTTTTGTTGAGATTCTGCAAGTGTGGTTTTGGCACGTTCATGTTACTAAGGTAGATTGTGTCAATGATATTGCTTTATATTTCTTAGCTAGATTAATCAAGTGTTTTCTTTTAGCATGTTGTATTAGAAAGAATCAATTTTATGTCCAAAATTTTAATGATTTAGCCAATAAACCCTTTATATCGTCTCAATTTAATGAAAGGGACAAATCATATGAAAATTAAGATTGAAATTACGAATGCTTCAAACTTTAAGATGTTTTTTTAACACAACAAACATGAGCGAATAGTAGCGATCGAAGCACAACTTCCAATTTCGATGTTAGTAGTGAAAAAACTAGAACGAGTGACATTATGCCAAACCACCATATGAGAAAAGAAGAAAAGTAACACAATATTCAAATCTCATGGATGATTAAAGCCCCTTTTCAAATTTAGGTTGATTGCTAATTCAATATCCACCAAAATCAATACCAACCCAATTGTAAACCATACTTTGGAGCACGAAAAATCAAATCAAGCAATAACGATTAAGATATATAGTACTCTTAAAAAAAAACTTAGAGGTGATCATTTCAATTCTCAAATCTCTTATAAATTAAAAAAAAAAAACCCCTATAGTACGGGTGAGATACAAATGTGAAATTATTGATTTACTCAGCCAAACTCCTATCCTAATATTTACACCAAAAATACCTAGCTTTTTCTTCAAGAAACAAATCTCACAGCAAATAAAAATGTAAATTTCCTGAAAGAAACCAAAGAAAAGTACCGCTCCGAAACGGGTTCTTATTCTCTCTGTTAGCTCTAATCATCTGCCTACAATCTTCCATCTCGAATTGTCCGCCTAGCATTTCGAGCGTTAGTCTCGCTTCTCAGTGTAGAAGAGCTAAATTCTTTTCTGGGATGGCGGAATCATCATCGACTTCTAAATCCGATCCGCAGATAGTAGAAATGTTGGATCGCATACTGACCCGCTTAGCTCTCTGCGACGACTCCAATCTCCAATCTCTTCTATCGAAAGTTCTTCCAGTCACTATTTCATCTCTTTCCACGCAGGCTGTCTCTGTTCACAACAAGGTTTTGTATATTGCTCATCGTATTCCTTTCTCGTGAGAGTTAATCAGTTTTCATTTACTGGGTCGAGCTTAATTATTATGTTTGTGTTGCTGAATATGATCTTAGCTCAACTTCTTAAGAACGTTCTTGTGTGTGAGCGCGTGGTGTGCTATACAGTTTCAAACCCCCCCCCCCCCCCCCTGATATGGTTTACATTAGACATACAGCTATAGAAGATTTAGAATGTACTATGATGAATTTTCATTGGCCCTATATATATTGTTGTTTTTTTTCAATGTACCTTCAATTTTTACATTCTCAACTCTCCCTTAGGCTAGTGAGTGCAATGATTTTTGAAGCATCCTAAATGTTACGGGTTCCTCTTCCCGTATAACATCTTCAGTTTAAACTTCTTGGGCACGATTAAGCTCCTTATGCTTAAGTAGATTTTAAATCAACTGCTAGAATTGTTACATTTGATGTGTACTGTGTAGGACTGATTAAAGCCTTCATGACGAAATATTTGGTTCAGCTAAAAAATGTGTCACTTTCTTTTAACTTAGCTGATTATGAACTGATTGCTGCATTCTACTTCTTAACTTACTTTAATCGAAATGAAATTTGATTCTTGGAAAAGTGAACGGATTTCTGTCATTCTACTTCTTAACTTATTTTTTTTATTTGAAAACACGTCTTAATTTAATCGAAATGAAATTTGATTCTTATATAAGGGCTGAAATGAAATTTGGCATCTTTGAAGTTTCAAATTCAAATTCTGCTCTATATGCTCTTTCTCTTTATGCATCTTCGGAATAATCTACTATTATTATATTGTACAACAGTTTTTTTTCTAGTAAAAAAGGTTTTCGTTTCTAACTGAATTGTTGGTCATTTGTTTGCTGTATTAAAAACCATGTTCCATTTTAGAAACAAAATACATTTTTTTAGCTTCGTAAGCTCATACTGTTATGATGATTTCTCTGAATCAGTTTCTGAAAAGAAATGACCAGAACCTAAATTGGAGTGTTTTTTTAGTAGATCTTAGTCTTACTGTGGCCCCACTCTTCCTGGCCCATTTTATGCCAATATCTTTATAACATGTTTCTTTTCCCCGAAATAGTTTTCAGTTTTGTGTTAGGATTGAGCCTTGGATAAAATAAGAATAGTTGGGAGGGCATATGAGCAAAATAGTTAGAGAGTTTGTTAGGGATTTTAGTTATAAATTGAGAGGTTGAGTGAAGAGAAAGATATCCATATATTGAGTGAAAACTTGTGGGCTCAAGAGAGTATTCTCTAGAGAATGGGAGGTTCCAAGTCCTATCAAATACTTGGTTAGTTTGTATTTTCGTTCTCTTTTAATTTGCAGTACAATCCGGGTTCCATCATTTTGCTTCCTCAAAAAAGAAAAGAGAAGAGAGAATATTCAAATATTTAGTCCTTGAGAACATATTTTAGTCTTTTTGGTCAATGTATTTTCACGTTTGTGAAGCTTAACAGTCCAAATTGTTAGCTGTCGTCCATGTGATATCATTTTTTTCTTCTAAATTGTCATTTTGTAATAACGTGCTTTCTTCTTTTTGAACATGATAGGTTCTTGATATCTTGAGTCATGTGAATAAGAGAGTGAAACACCAGTCTCATATTGGTTTGCCATTGTTGGAGTTGTGGAACATATATTTGGATTCCAATTCTACTTCCATGGTCAGGAATTTCTGCATTGTGTACATTGGGATGGCATTTGACCGTCTAGATCCCAAGGTGTATGCATTTATTTAGTCTATCTGACTTCAATTTTTATTTTGTTGATTTAGTACAGTTGGGAGAATTAATTGTACTATCGAGTCCCTGACATTTTTTCTACAGGAAAAGGTGCACATGGCTCCAATGGTTTTGGCGAAGATTTCAGAGCTACCTTCCCTGAATCAAGATATTATTTTGAGAATTGTTACTAAGGTGAACTATTCTTTGGACACCTTTGGGCTTGAAGCAATATACTGGTGCTCTACTTTTCTTTTCTTTTTTCCTTTCAATTTTAAAAGTTGTTCCTTTAATAGTTTTATTGTCAAAAACAAGTTCGATTTGCTTTTTCATTATTATTATTTTTGTACAAGTGTAGTTATGGCGAGGTCTTTGTTTTGCATATCGTTATTCGTTACAATTTATATAACAAGTTCGAATGTCAATAAGCTCAATGGTTTAAGTGTGTTCTTGAACAAATAGGTTATGAGTTCAAATCCCCCATCCTAATTGTTGTTGAGCTCTAAATATAATCTGATGAATAAAATTATATTTTCTTGGGTCATCTAGAAGAATGCAAATTATATATTTTTAATGGGAGGAAGATATGGCTGAAGGGTGGTTGAAAGTTCATGTTTCTGGTTTTTGTGGTTCACTTTAACTAAGGAGTTATTCAGAGAAGCTGGAGAAGCTTATGATGAATTATCTTTGGAAAAATGGACAATGAGGGGAAAGTGCCGCATTGGATTAAGTTGGGGTGAGGTTTCTAAGAAATTGAGCGAAGGGGTTTAGGTGTGGTTAACTCGAGATCTCGTAACATTAGTTTGTTTGCTTAGTAGTTATGGTGTTTTCCCCTAAATTTCAATTCTCTTTCACACGAAGTTATTATGAGTATGAACGAGTCATTCCCTTTTGAGCAAGTCTCATGTGGGGGACAAGACACTTCTAAGAACCCCCGGAAAGGCACGGTAGAGGAATATCTAGTTTTTCTAGGTTTGTGCCTAGCGTGGTGGGGACAAGAAGGATACTCTATTTTGGGAGGATATGTGGGTGAGGGAAAGTCCTCTTTGTTATGCCTTCTCGCAATTATTTCATCTTTCTCTCTTATGAAACGTTAGTTAGTGGCTGATGTACGGATTTCCCAGTGCATACAGTGTGTGTTTCTTGGGCCCGTTATCTCCATAGGGAAGAAATGAAGTTTAACTAAGGATTTCCCAGTGCATACAGTGCATACACTTTTCATGGAGAAAAATAAAGTTGTTACCAAGAATAATATACAAAACAAACATAAGATTCAAATATTAACCTACATTTCATGGGAAGAAATGAAGTTTAACTAAGGAAAATATATAAAACATACATAAACTCAACTATAAACCTTCATTTCATAGAAAGAAATAAAGTTTGAATCAAGAATGATATATAAACACACATAAGTGATTCAAAGCATTTTAATACCTTAAAAATCTTATCTCGCGCTTTGAATGACCTAGTACGGGGATCTCATTGCCCGATTAGCAAGTTGGGGTCGTGGGACGAATCGCTGCCGAACCCATAGGTTATAGGGGGCCAAAACACTAAAAGAGTAAGCAAAATAGTAAAAAAAATTATAAAAAGCACTTTAGCCCATTAGGCATGCGCGTAGGCGCACCTTAGTGCTTAAGAAAGGCGCCAAAAGGTGCGCGCCTTATTAAGCCCGCCTCGTCTTGGACCTGAGTGCGCCTGGGTGCGCCTTTCAAAGTACTGCTTAGGTTGATTGGTAATTTACATAAGTCAACATGGTATCAGAGTAGGAGGTCATGAGTTCGAACCCTACCAAGTCGTTTCCTCCCCATTTAAAATTGAATTCCACTTGTAGGTTAGTTATCTAATTCTAAGACCCAGAAGTGTGGGGGAGTGTTAGTTGACTTAATTAAATTTACCCCAACCTATCATCTTAAGCTCTTAAGTTGATTGGTGATTTACATGATTCAACAGTTTAGTATCTTATGCAGGAATAGAGTTGCAGCTTTACGAGTGAGCTTCAAAGGTCTGGAACTAGTTTTTCAAGGTGTTTGGCCTTTAATGGCTAGATTGAGAGATTGTAGAGGGATGATCAAGAGCTTTTTGGTTCCTTTCTTGATAAAGTTTATTTATTTATTTTTTTTGTGGAAAGGTTGTCCGTGTGTTGTATTGTGGGGCGAGAAAAATGATAAAAATCTTCTAGGAGTGGAGAGATCAAGAGTTCTAATTTGTTTTGTGATTATTACCTAGGTATGATTTTGCTTGATTGGAGGCCGTTTTTATAAGGTCCCTTCCTTGGCTGTTGAACTCTTTTATTTGTATGCCATTTTTTTGTTCTTTCCTAAGTTATTGGACTCTTTTATTCTTTTCTCAAGCTTGTTATAAAAAAAACTTATATTCAATGACTATGCAGGACTTGATTCGTATTTATGTTTATTTTTCTTTTTGTAAAACATCTATTCCGACGACTTTTTTATCTATTCTTTCCATTAATTTAGATATCTCGTTCCTTGTCAAGGGAATAAAGGCAGGGTTCTTAAAAGTTAGGATAGTTCTTGGATTAGTTTGGTTGCATAATCCTTCTCGTTGGGAGTGAGAAACAAGCTGCTATACACAGTCAGCTTCCCACAACACGTTTCTGCTTTTGAGCAAGGTTAATTGCATGTTTTCAGGTAATTGGTGAATGCCACTCTCATAAAATCGACGATGAAGTTGCTACAAAGTATAAATTACTGGCCACGTCTCAGAATCAGACGCTGTTCCTTGAGTTTTGCCTACACACAGTTTTGTACCAACCCTACTCTGAAAGGTTTGGAATTTTTTAAGCGAACATTTTATATGTATATATCTAAATACTTTTGTCTAATGAATTATTACATAAGATTTATGCTTTATGATTTCTTTATAGTGAAGGATGCCCGCCTGGACTTTCAATTGCTCAAGCAAAACGTGTCACAGGACAAAATCCTTTGAACAGTGATATACTTCTATTGAGAAAGGTAATTTTGTCTAAATGATTTCTTAACCTGAATTATTCTTCCTATTGTAATAATTTGAAATGACGTGGTTACCCTTGCACTTGTTTATGCTCTTACGACATACTTTCCTGCTAGCATTATATTTAACTTCAAGAGATTTTTGCTGCTCAATGAAAAACCTTAGTCACCATGTGAACTTTTTTTCCTCAACAGTTGGGCATTTTGAATGTTCTAGAAGTTATGGAGCCAGCTGCAGAGCTTGTTTATCCCATATACTTGATTGCCAGCGTAGATTGGTATGCATTTGTTTCCCAATATTTTTTAGAACTAATCGGGATTTGACTTAATTTATCTTATAGGCGATTTATGTCTTGTTGTTTCAAGTTTATATCAACTTTGTTTTTTTTTCTTTATTGAAATAACTTCTAACAATGTTTAGTGCCATTTTTAAAAATGAAATTACATGGTTATAATTTTACAAGAATAATGGAGCAGGTAAGAATTCATGTCTTAAACTGGAAACTGGTTGTTTCTTTCTCGTGGGTTTACGGTTCTTCTTTGTTGTCTCGGAAACAATGAAAGATTTTATCAAACCCTAAACCTTCAAAAACTGACTCTGGGAAGCCACATGGATTTGGCTGCCTCATAAATTTGTTATCAGATTTTTTTTTTGTGGTCTCTTAAACTATGATAAATGAAATAATCCTGGAGAAAAAACCACAAACCACCGAAGTTGGATTGCAAAAAAGATCTCCAATTATGAGCTAAAGAATTACGACAATCTCTAAATGGAGATGTATTTACATCAATAAAAAATATTAATTAAATCTAAATCCACGAAGCCTGCAAAAGATGAGTATTTGGAAAGATTGCTATCACGCCAGAAATTCCAAAACAATGAACAGTTCTTTAGATTTAAAAAAGGTGGTTGCGTGATGGAATCTAGTACCGGTGGCATAAAACAATTATTGTCTATTAAGTTAGTCTTTGGTTCATGCGGATTTTGAGTTCAAGTTATTGGAGAAGAGGATTTCCTCCTTTTTATATTAGATTAGTTTGATTTGAATGGTTTTTTAGCCGTTTTTCATTTATACATTTATTTATTTATTTTTGTTTTAATTTACTATTATTCCTTTAAACTACAATTTCTTTAAGAGGATGAGATGCGGCAAGGGTATGGTTTAGTGAGGAAAAAAGTTGTATCAGATAAACTGGAGTTCTGAGTTTGTTAGTATATAGCGATCTGATGGGTTTCTTAGGCTCCAAGCTACAAAATGGGAAAATAATCAGATTTTGGGTGGATTTTTTAGTTGACTCCATTCCCCTGTGTCCTCTTTCCTGGACTGGGAATTGATATCAGCATTGTTGGAACTAAGAGAGCTTTAATTGGGATTTAGGTCTTGGAAGAAGTCTTTTTGATAGAGAGGTTGAAAGTTGAATTCACCTTAGAGATAAAATAGATGACGTGATCCGTTATGCACAGCCACACATTACTGCTCAATCCTTCTTTCAATAATAGGTTCCTTCTGTCCTAAGGGGTGGCGCAGTTGGTTGAAGGTTTAGGCTTTGAAGGCATGCTCCCTCAAGGTCCCAGGTTCAAGACCCATCTGTGACAATAATTTGAAGAAACCTTCCGTGTCTCTATTTCTTTGATGTCTCCCGGTGCCTGGCCCAGGGACAGGCGTGGTTACCCCGGGTATAGTGGAGCGAAGCTTTGATTTTCCGGTTCAAAAAAAAAGAAAAGAAGGTTCCTTCCACCAAATAACAACCAAAATATGTGTTGGAATGGAATCTTCTCTAATTTTGACTTGGCAATGTTAGTGAAGAAGATGCTTGTACACAATAGTATCACATGCTCAGAGTCAGGACTCCGAGAGCTTCTAAAATAGTACAATAGTATAAATAAACCTCAAAAGAACAAAAAACCTCTTCATTACCTTTGAAATACAATTTGGACTTTAAGACTGAGAAACCATGTTCAAGACAACTGATAAAAAATGAGGCTAGTTTGGCTGAGATTTTATTCTTAATTTATTCTCTATTTCTTTGTTTGTATTATTATTAATTTTTTTTGGATAAGAATTGTATGTATTCTTTTTCATCTTTGCGTTTTGAGTTTTATCTGAACTTATTTCTCTATTTGCATAAATATAGTCATGAGCCAGTTGTCAAAAGAGGGGAGGAGCTTCTGAAGAAGAAGGCTTTCACTGCTAATTTAGATGATCAACGTCTTATAAACAAGCTGTTTTTACTATTTAACGGTATGGGAAGTAACTTTATTTATGATATCAATTATATGGAATTTATTAATGGCTGCAGCATTTACTCAAACAACCATTTGTTTTTAATCACCCTTCTCCATTGTGACTATTTAGATTCTTGGATGGCGGTCATACATGATTTTGCATTTGTATAACGTCTTATATATTTTATAAACTAATTTAGACATGTTACTGATTTATTTATTAGACTACATGGAGACATGCTTATATTGGGAAATTTGTTAATGAAATATGGAAATAATAAATCTTAAATGGTTTATAAATATAAATTGCAAGTGGAAGTTGAGTACTCTTATTTTGGAGGGCTTGAGGAGATTAGTATGGAAACACTTAATCTTACCAATGTTTTGGAATCACTAACTAAGATCAAATGAAATCTGTGCGGTTTCATGCCAACAACAATTGAAGTCTCTGTACTCATTAGTGGGCATCCAAACGGGAGAATGGCATCAAGAGGCTTAAGGCAAGGGGATCCTCTCTCCCTTTCCTCTTCCTATTAGTCGGTGAAGTTTTCGGGTCCTTCTGTTTTTTTTTGTTATTGTTTTGTTTCTTCTTTGTTTTCTTTGTAATTTTTCCTTTTTCTATTAATAAAAGTCTCAATTTCAAAAAAAAAAAAAGAAAGAAAAGAAAAGAAAATTGAAACAAAAATTTAAAAATATCAGTGCTAAAACCTTGGTTGTCACAATGTCGGGGGAAAATGAGAGGTTGCGAGGTCCGTGACCCCTCTCAGGGGATGTCGTGCTTCGGAGATGAGAAGGTGTGCCAACAAGTTAATGAGATGTAGCGCAGTGGTCGAGTTTCTTGATATTGCTAAGGAGAGGTTATGAGAGATGTAGAAGGGGAAGTTGAAAGAAAAGAAGAAACAAAGCGGAAAGTTGTGAGCGGGTTTGACGTGTTTGAGAGTCCACTTCTCCTTAGTGCCGAAGGTAGCGCCATAGAAGGAGGTGAGATGGGTAAGCGGGATTATAATTTTTCAGGAGTGGCAACTTTTTCTTAGAGAGAGGAATTAGAGAGAGATGGTCGTAAGACACCAAAAGTATCCATTCTCGATTTTCACATCTACCGTTTATTACCTTTATTTGATTCAACCTATCTTTATCTATATAAAAAAAAGTAAACAGTAAATGTTTTTTCAATTTATGTTAACGTACCACCTTATTTCTTTCATTTTTCTACATGAAAATAGGATTGTCAAAATTGTAGTGCTCTTACAAAATTGTCCTAGTTTTCTTCTTTACATTTTCTTGATATGCATAAACCCAGCCACAAATACATGTTCTAATATCTGCAGGCTCTACCGGCACCGAAAATACTACTTCAGAATCTCGAGTGAAGCCTGGGAGTATTGCTCTAAAAGGAAAACTTATGTCTCTATTCTGTCGGTCAATAACTGCTACAAATAGTTTCCCATCAACCTTGCAGTGCATTTTTGGTTGCATATACGGTTTGATATCAATCCTTGACCAGTTATTTTTTCCATATCACATTTCCTCAAACTTCTTCCATTTTCACTTTTTATCTAGCCCTTTGTCTTGGTTTACATTGCTTTTTATGGCTTCCTGTTTCTGGAAATACTTTAATATTTTTATCTCATGCTACTTTGGTCATTTATCACTCTTAGAGAGGTGTACTAGACTATTGATATACTCATTTTCTCTATGGATGGAAAATATCGTATGTAGGGAATGGCACCACATCAAGGTTGAAGCAGATGGGGATGGAATTCTCTGTATGGGTATTTAAACATGTAAGAATCTTTTTCCCTCTAAATGGAAGTTGGATTTTATTGAAACAAGAGACAAACTTTTCATTTTCTAAATGAAACGAGAAAAGCTCCAAGATATAAAACTGAAAAAGGGAAAAGAAAGAAAGAAAAATACAAAAATAAAAAACAAAAAGTACAGCCGTCTGAATAGTAAAGATACAAGAGACAAAAGACCTAAAATGATAAAAATGATACAAAGCCTAAAATGATGGGATACCACAAACAATTGAGATGAGATGGCCTTGACTACAAAGCCCCATAAAAGGTGATATGCTTGTGATTAATTTTGATAATCTGAACTAAGTTGAAGAATGTCAAAAACTATAATCAACGGAAAAGCTTGAACTCTAACACTTCAATCGATAAAAAACATGACTGACAGATACTTCGGTTTCATTTGGATTTTTGAATTCTAGACTTGCACAAATTCAGCTGATTCAAATGAAGCATCAAGAATTTTTATTGACATCTTAAGATGAATCAACAAACTCATTTTTATTAAACATGAAGAACAATATCTCTGCAGCAGACCACTTGACCTAGAAACTCAACTCAATCCCCTGATGCTCCAAGAACTAATCTTTATTAGATTGGGATATAAGGGAGACAAACTTAAGTGCTTTCTTTAGGAGGAATAGACTTCATTTGAAAGCCGCAAGCATCAATAATAGAAGAGAACTTATCTGGAATTTCAAAGCATGGGATCATATTCTTATTTAGGAGTTAAGGCCAAATCCTTTAGGCCTTTCTCCACCCATGACATTGTCTTAAACTGGGAAGCATTTATTGAAGCAGTGATTTGTTGTTATTATATTTGACAGTGCATCTTTTAGCTTTTATTTGGATTTTTTTTTTCTTGTACTTTGCTCTTTTCATATTATTAATGAAAAGTTTGTGGCTTTTTCAAAAAAAAAAAAAAAAAGTCATCAATTGGAGCGTAATTGTCAACTTCTGATATTAAGTCAATACTACTGACCCTCATGGCAGAATCATCATGCTTTATTTTGTGTTATTTATTTCTTCAATAGCTTCTATATATACAACCTAAACTTAACCAACTATGAGAATCTTCCGGTGATATTTCTCAACTAATAACTCTATAAATAGAAATAAGCTGAACTTTGATAAATATTTACAAATTGTTGCAATTCAACTTTGATTTTCAACACTCCCCTTCAAGGTAGATTATATATATTATACAAACCCAACATTCAGATCTTCAAAGTTGGGCAGTGGCAACGGTTAGTAAGGATATCAGCTAGCTGATTCTTGCTTGGCGCATAGATTAGTTAGACCACCTCATTATTAACTTTCTCAGAGATAGAGTGTTGATCAACAATACTAATTGCAGCTTGGTTATCACACATAATTTGAGTTGATGATGGGCAATCTTTTCCCTAACTCCCTTAGGACTCTGTTGATCCATATGCCTTTACACAAGCCATGAGTGAATGCTTTGTATTCTGCTTTTGCTACTGCTATTTTTTACTTCTCCAGGTGGAGATTCCCCCATACAAATGAACAGTAACCTGAGGTGGATCTTCTATCGGTAGCATCACTGCCTAATTTGCATATGGGTATACTTCAATATTCCTCTTTTCGATTCTTCTAACTAGTAATCACTTCTCGAGAGTCATTTTAAGATATTTGAGTATTCTGTATAATGCTTCCATATGCCCTTCATTTGAGCTATGCATGAATTGACTCACCACACGAACAACGAAAACGATATCTGGTCGAGTATGAGTCAAATATATAAGACGTCCTATTAGTCTTTGATATCTGCCTTTATCTATGGATTGCTTTCATGGTCATGTCCAAGCTTTTTCTGGGGTCCTTAAGAGATGCAACTGGTTTACATCCTAACACACCTGTTTCTTTAAGCAGGTCTAACACATACTTTTTCTAGGATACCACTATTATTGATTTTGATCGTGCGACTTCCATGCCTAGGAAAAATTAGACATTTTCTAGATATTTAACCTAAAACTCTTGAGCTAAGTGTTTCTTCAAAGCTTGTTATTTGATTCATTACTTCCACAGAGGATGATGTCATCTACATACACTATTAGTAGGGCAAGAGAGTTGTCAGACCTTTGTTTATCAAACATGGTATGATCTGCCTAACAATGTGTTTATCGAAGGTCGAGCACAAAATTTGTAAATCTGCCAAACTAGGCACCAGGGGATTGCTTGAGACCATAGAGAGATTTGTTCAGTTTGTACGCCATGGCTGGATTGAAATTTTCCTTATAACCATGAGGTATCTCCATGTAGGCATCTTCTTCTATATCTTCATTTAGAAAAGCATTTTTTATATAGAGCTGAGTAACTGAAACACACTGTACCTCCTTAATCTCGGACCTATCCAAATCTTACCCAACCCACAATCAACCCACCTCTCTTACCTTGGTGGGTTTCCAATCTGAATTGTCAGCTTTATCCTCTGGTGCGGCACTTATTCGAACTTCTGTACCGATCACATCTCCTCGAGATACAACCATTAAGGAAAACATCACACAGGGTTGTGACTCTGACGGCGAATCAGTTATTAGCATTAGTAGTGAGGACTCAGATTTTGCTCTCGATATTGGCTTTCTTTACCGAGATAATAATGAAACTGGCAGCTGCAGCCATCAAATTACTACTAAAATTGAAGCCTCTGGAGTAACAGTCCCAACCCCCCAGAATTCAATCAGATTATTGACTCATGCGGTTTCAACTTCCAGTCGGCAGCTCCAGAATAATTTAAACTGTTGCCCTGTCTCCTTAAAAGGCAATGAAGATCATTTCATGGAATACTAGAGGTCTGAGAGACGCTTCTAAAAGGATTGCAATTAAAACTTTCATAATCAGAAATTGCCCTGAATTTGTTCTGCTTCAGGAAACCAAATCAAACTCAGTCAATCGAAAACTCATCAAATCAATTTGGAGTTCAAAGGAAATTGGTTGGGTCTCTGTACAGTCGTTGGGAAAATCAGGAGGACTGTTAATTCTTTGGGATGAAAGCAAGGTTTCAGTGCTCGAATACATTCAAGGTTGGTACACTCTTTCAATTAAGTTTGTGGTACAAGAGAAGGATTGTTGGATCACCAATGTTTATGGCCCTAATGACAACAAGGAAAGATCATACCTCTGGGAAGAATTGCAATCACTTGCAATGTACATTGAAGGACCGTGGTGCGTCGGGGGAGATTTCAATATAACCAGATGGGTGTTTGAAAGGCAGCCAATCAAAAGACTAACCAAAGGTATGAAAGACTTCAACAAAGTGATTACCGATCTTGACCTGATTGAAGTTCCTATAGCAAACAGAAAATTTACTTGGTTTAAGCCTGGAAATAATCAAGCAAAATCGTTGGTAGACCGTTTTTTGATTTCTAAAGATTAGGATTCTCTATTTTCAAGTTCTCGGGTGTCAAGGCAGGCAAGAACCATCTCTGACCATTCTCCCTGGATACTTGAAGCAAGATCTTTCAAATGTGGCCCCACACCTTTTAGATTTTATAATAGTTGGCTGTCAAATTCAATATGTAAAGATCTAATTTCTTCTTCTCTTAATAAAGATAATGCAAACGGTTGGGCTGGATTTGTCATTCTCTTAAAATTAAGAAAACTGAAAATCTTGTTGAAGAAGTGGTTCCAGGATTACACTACACAGGAAAAACTTGCTTGATCCTCCTTGCTTAAGGAAATCGAATTGTTTGAATTAAAAGCTGAATCTAGTTTATTGAATCCAAATGATGAAATCAGATGGATAACAGTAAAGTGTGAACTACTTAATCTATACCTATCTGAGGAACGTAATCTTATACAGAAAAGTAAGCTCAATTGGCTAAAGGAAGGGGATGAAAACACGAGTTTCTTTCATAGGTTTCTAGCTGCCAAAAGAAGAAAAGGTCTCATATCAGTCATCCATAACAGCTCCAGTCCACAGATTGAACCATCAGTGATTGACCAAGTAATCAGTTTTTTCAGCAATTTATACTCCAAACTTCCTGGTACTAGGCGGCTCCCCAGTAATCTAAATTGGAGCTTAGTCTCTGATTTGCAAAATGCCGGCCTTGTTAAACCTTTTTCCAGTGAAGAAATTTTTTCGGCTTTATCAAATCTTGGAAAAAACAAAGCACCGGGCCCTGATGGTTACTCTATGGAATTTTTCATTTCTTTTTGGCCCCTGCTTAAGGTAGACTTTATACACCTCTTCGAGGAATTCTATGACAACGGACATCTGAACTCAGGTATCAAGGAGAACTTCATCTGCCTTATTCGGAAAAAGAAGAGGCACTATTTGTCAAAGACTTTAGACTGATTAGTCTTACAACATCTATATATAAGATTGTGGCTAAAGTCTTGGCTGAACGACTCAAATTTGTGATGCCCTCTCTCGTTTCAAAATTTCAAAGTGCCTTTATTCACAACCACCAAATCCTAGACCCCCATCCTCATTGCTAACGAAGCTGTGGAAAATTATAGAAGAAGAAAGAAAGCGGGATGGATCCTTAAACTTGACTTAGAAAAGGCTTTTGATTGTGTAGACTGGAAACTTCTTTTGGAAATAATGACTCGCCGAGGTTTCCACCCCAGATGGATTGGATGGATCAAAGGTTGTATCTTTGATTCCAAATTTTCAGTTATAATAAATGGCCAACCAAAAGGTCAGATCTTTGCTACAAGAGGTCTTAGACAAGGTGACCCATTATCACCTTTTCTATTCCTACTGGTCAGTGAAATTTTCAGCTCTATGGATCTTCAAGCTCATTCAAGAGGAATTGTTGAGGGATTTTTGGTTGGCAAAGACAATATTCATCTTCCCTTGCTCCAATTTGCTAACGATACCTTACTTTTCTGTAAATATGATGATGAAATGATGACATCTCTTATTCACCTTATCCAGTTCTTTGAATGGAGCTCGAGGCTGAAAATAAACTGGGAAAAGTCCGCTTTTTGTGGGATCAATATTAATGATACAGAGATCTCGGCCCTTGCCTCAAAGCTTAGATGCAAAGTTGAAGCCTTACCATTCTCATATCTGGGTCTCCCTCTTGGGGGCCATCCCAACCATTTAACCTTTTGACAGCCTGCTCTAGATAGAATTGACAAAAACTTGCTAGGTGGGCGAAATATAACCTCTCTCGTGGGGGTAGACTGACTCTATGCAACTCTGTTTTGGCAAACATTCCCGTATACTATCTCTCGGTTTACAGGATGCCTCCTTTTGTGGTTATAAAGATTGAAAGATTAATTCGAAAATTTTTTTGGGGGAGCAAAGATGGTAGCTCCATTAACCACCTTGTAAGATGGAGTCAAGTTGTTGTTAACAAAGCATCAGGTGGTTTGGGCCTTGGGTCAATTAAAAACAAAAATGAAGCACTCTTGTCAAAGTGGGGTTGGAGATTTGTTCACGAACCTGATGCACTTTGGAGGCAGATTATTGCTAGTATCCATGGACTCTCACCCTTTCACTGGCATACCCACCCTAAGAGCCTCTCAAGTCTCAGAAGCCCTTGGCACTTTATATCGCTCTTTTGGAAAAAGTCTGAACATCTATCAAGGATTCAGCTTGAGAATGATCTACGTATTGATTTCTGGTCTGATGCTTAGGCATCTAATATTCCTCTTAAACAGCTTTTCCCTCGAATCTTTACTATTGCAAGACTACAGGTTGGCTCGGTCGCCTCTTATTGGGATGAGCTCACCCTTTCTTGGTGCTTTAACCTCAGAAGATCAATTTCAAAGGAGGAAGAAAGGGAGTTTAGAAACCTACTAGCTTTGGTTTCCAGGCTCTCAATTTCCATGAATAGTGATAGACTGATGTGGCCTCTGGAGCCCAATGGAAAGTTCTTAGTGAAATCCCTTTCCAGGTCCCTCGAACATTCATCCTCAATGGACTTAGTGCTGTTCAAACATATTTGGAAGACCAAATGTCCAAAGAAGGTTTCCATCTTCACTTGGATTCTAATCAACGGGGGTATCAATACACAGGATCGTATTCAAAGGAAGCTGCCTCTTCACTCGCTCTCTTCATCAATCTGCCCGTTATGCCTACTACAGCCGCAAACTTCCACCCACTTGCTCTTCTTTTGCTCTTTCGCATCTCAGTGCTGGGCAAAGTTATTTGTTCTCTTCGAAGTCAGTTGGGTCTTCTCCAACGACTGCAAATCGAATGTGCTTTGTCTAATCAAGGGTCCTAGAATGTCTAAGAAAGCCAGATTTTTGTGGGCTAATGCTACAAAATCCTTGCTGTATGAATTATGGTGGGAACGCAACCGAAGAATCTTTGAAGATAACAATCTTCCTTGGAAGGCTTGTTCTGATCGCGCCATGTGTTCTTTTTCCCTCTGGAGCTCCTTATCCAGCGTCTTCAAACCCTTCTCAGCTCAAGACATTGTCAACAGTTGGGAGAGTTTCCTGTAATCTTGTTCCCTTTGCCTAACTTTTGGGCCTTGGTTATAGTTTTGTAATGTTCTGCTATTTCTAAATTCACCTATTAGACTTTGGTTTTCTTGTTAATTTTCTTTCACTTCCCCTATGAGGTTTGTATTTCTATTGTACTTTTCCTTCTTTTAATGAGAAGTTTTGTGTCCTTTTCTAAAAAAAATATATAGAGCTGGTGAAGACCCCATTCAAGGTTGGTTGCAAGTGATAAAATGATCTTTATGGTGATGAGTTTGGCAATAGGTGCGAAGGTTTCCGTAAATCCCTTGGCTACAAGTCTAGCCTTTAATCTTTCAATACTTCTATGTGCATTATATTTTATTGTAAATAACCACTTACATCCAGCAGTTGGTTTTTCATTGGGTGGATCTGTCATTGCCGATGTGTTATTTTTTTCAAGGGTAGTGTTTTCTTCCTTCACAGCTTTCTTCCAATCGGGATGATTTAATGCTTCTTCAATATTGGTTGGTACTTAAACATTGTTGATGATGGACACAAAGACACGATATGACCCAAATAGGTTGTCGTATGACATATAGTTCCCTGTAGGATGGATAGTGCAACTTTTGACTCATTTTCTTACTACAATTGAAAAGTTTTGGTACCGAGTAAAAAGATGGAAATTCGAAGATGAGAGGGCGTTTGGAGAAGGATTGGTGAGGGGCGAAGAAATTGAGAACTCGAGCAGGCATACAATTTATCAAGTATGCGACACTGCGACAGTGAGTATGACTTCACCCCAGTAGAATTTAGGGACATGAGTGGTAAACATTAGGCATCGAGTGATTTCGAGAAGGTGCTGGTTTTTCTGTTCAACTACGCATTTTGTTGAGGAGTTTCAACACACGAGCTAAAATGAAGAATGCCTTCATCTAACAAGTAACTTCCCAAACAGGAGTTAAAGAATTTCTTTGTTCTGGATAAGGGTATTGAAATTCTTGAAGTGTTGGTAAACTTCAGATTTTTCATTCATAAAATACTCCATGTGATACATGTATGATCATCAATGAAAGAAACAAACCATCCGGCCGCACAATACATTTAGTTTTCGAAGGACAGAGGTCACTATGGATTAAGGGGAAGGGACTAGATGGTTTTTAAGTGTAGTATAGGGAGTTTGAGTATGTTTGGCAAGTTTTCACAGTTGAATAAAGTTGGATTTTTATTATGAAATAGGTTTGGAAATAATTTAGAAAGATTCATAAAATTAGATGGCCTAATCGATGGTGTAGCAACATGACTTCACTATCATTATTGGTATTACGAGAAGAAAGAAATGAAGATTTGTCAGTGATTACTATAGAGGCTTTGTCATCGTTGATAATGTGGTGTCCAAAATATAATTTAGCACAGCCAACCGCCTTTGCGGATTCCAAAAATCTTGTAAAACACAAGAATTTGAAATATAATTTAGTAACACAGTTAAGATCTTGCGTTAATCTACTAATTGAAAGCAAATTGTAATCCAAATCAGGTACATGGTGAACAAAGTTTAGAGTTAAGGTTGGAGTGATAGGAATGAAACCTTTCCTAACTACTTTGGAATGTGATCCATCTGCAACTGTTACAATTTAACTTTGATTTTCAACATTCATCATTGATGGGCTTGGGGAGAGCTGATGAAGAACATGTCCTTTTTATCATGATGGAGCCTGAACTTGAAGCTGGAAACTCAGAGCTAAAACACACTGACTTGAAAGAGTGTGGCATATGTTTTTGGGCAACTGTGGTTGAAAGAGAAGGACAGATTAAATGGGATTCAATGCATTCAGGATTTAAGGTCTGGGAATGTGCATCCAATAGTATTGACTTTTTAACTCCCTTGATAGCTCTTGTTTAATAAAAAAGGGGGGGGGGGGGTTGGAGGGTGGGAGGAAGCTTTAGTTGAACTTTTTGGAGTGGAAGAAGTAAGAGTAGTTGGGTCGGTTGAAGAAATTAAGGCTGTGTGTTCTAATGGAGTGAGAGAAGGTGAGACAACTGGATTATCTTGAATCAGAAAAGGTGAGAAGGCTGTATTTATCTTGAATATGATTGATGAATTGAGAATATGAGGGATGGCTGATTTATATAGATAAGAGGGCTAGATGGTGGGATAAGAACATCATTTACTTGTTTAGTCCGTTCAAGATGAATTAAATGTTGTGTTGCTTGTCAAAGCTTCTCGGGCTTTTTAAAGTAAGCTGGGTATTCTCCAATGATTGCAAATCAAATGTCATTTGCATCACCAAGGGTCCTCGTATGCCTAAGAAAGCTAGAATATTATGGGCTAATGCCATAAAATCATTGTTGTATGATCTTTGGTGGGAACGTAATCGTCGAATTTTTGAAGGTTCCCATCTTCCTTGGAAGGCATGCGCGGATAATGCTCTCCTCTCATCTTGCCACTGGAGCTCCCTTGCTAGTGCCTTAAAGCCTTTTTCAGCTCAAGACATCATTAGCAACTGGGACTGCATCCTCGATTTTACTTCTTAATCCTTTTAATGTCTGATGTACCTTTTAATCTTAATCCTTTGTTTTGTTACCAGTTTTTTATTCTTAGTCTCTTCTCTTTTAGTTTCCGCACTTCCCTTAGGGGTCGGTATTATTGTAATCTTGAGTTTCAGCTCTTTCATTTTCTTAATGAAATTTTGTTGCTTTCTCAAAAAAAATGTTGTGTTGCTTGATACCAAGCGTTTGTGGCTGGATCTTTAAGCAATAAGTCCTGTGTGGCAGAATACAAATCATCAGGGCTATATTCTCAATTGAATGGCAGAAATCAGAATTTAATTATGATACGATTATATTCGGGGAGCATTGGAATTTGAATGGCTGGCATTTGGTGAAGGGATTGAAGTTGAAAAGTCAATCAAGGGTGGAAGTTGAAATGGTGGGGGATTTACTGCTGGCCATTTCATTTAATGAAGCAGAATTTGAGAGGTATGGAAGGCCATGAGATAAAGTAGGTCGATTTAATGAGGAATTAAGCTCTGTTCCCACAGAAAACTTGTTTGAATTCTGGGCTGCCAAGGGGTTGCTAGAGATGGTGAATGTTCTTGCAGGTGGCTCAAGAAAATCTGGATCAAGGCCTTGGAGATATGGATCAATATTTTCATCAGTTATCACTTTCTTTAACCTTTATAAGTCAATATGGTTTGTAAATTCTTTCATATGTAGATCAAAGTTAGATATATTGGGAGAATCCATAGAGACACAATCACCAAAGTGAAGAAAAACAATGCCCTTGGACATATTGCTAACCTCAATGGTTGCAGGCATAAATCCACAAAGATTTCTCTTGACTTTGATGTGTGCAACATCAACGTTTAACATGTTAATAGTGTGAAGACCAATTTTTTCCTAAATCCCAAAATACAATCCAATTACTTCAAATATTCTTTGACACCAATAATCCAACGGAAGATTAGAAATAGATATCCAACCCAGTGTTTTATAAAGACCAAGGCGCACTAAGGCGCAATGACCCTCTGGGACCTGAGGCGCTGCGCAAGGCGCACCTTAAGGCGCAAACTTTTTTACTTAAGGCGCACTATATAAAAAGACATTAAAAAAATATACATATAGGAATTTATGCACAATCATAACACTTTTTATGAAGAAAATAAACTTTGAACCAAGAATACTATACAAAACAAACATAAGATTCAAATATTAACCTTCATTTCATTGGAAGAAATGAAGTTTAATTCAGGAAAATATATAAATCATATATAAACTCAACTATAAACCTTCATTTCATAGAAAGAAATGAAGTTTTATTAAAAAAATGATATATAAACACGCATAAGTGATTTAAGACATTTTGATACTTTAGAAAACTTATCTCGCGCTACAAATGAGCTAGTACGGGGATCTCGCTGACAAATTTTTTCCAGGAACAATGATTAGACATTTTCTGGGGGAGCAGGTAAAACTTGACAAATTTTTTGGAGGAACAATGATTAGACCTTTGTCCACATGAAGAGGATTAATTACCACGTTGGTGTTGAAAAGGTTTGACTAAGTACCTGAAATATCCTTCCAACTGTAGTGTTCAAAGAGTTTGGAAACATCCCAAAATTTTTTGAAATCAGGGTTTAATACTTCAGGATTATGTTGCATCCAATAAGAGGAAACCTTGGATCCACCAGCCAGAATCCTTGAGGAATGAGGTAGGAAGAGTTCAATATTAGAGGGCGACTGATTTGTTGTTTCAAAATGTATATGTTGAGGTAGGGGCGGATCATGAGTGATTGGATTACTTGGAATCACAAAATTCAAAGTAATCTTATTAGAGACGCTTAAACCAAAGAAAGATATGGATGCATTGATCATCTTCCAAAAAATCAGCAAGCCATCTTTTGCATCTCCAGCGGTCCATTTTTTTTGGAAGTTGGAATTGATTAAACTCTCTTTTATGTGAGTCAAGGTCAGTGCAATTGAAGTTTCATATGTTGGGTCTAGTGATACCTGATGATTTTTGGCTCCCAAAGGATGTAGACTTAGGTTGGTTTGTGCTTGTTTTTACTTCTATTTTCTTTTTGGAAATAAGAATATTCATTGGAACTTGGAAGTAAAACACAGCACAAGGTATGAAAGCTCATCTTGCAGCATGGTTAGTGCAAGAGCAAAAAATAATCAGCATCCTTTTCATTTGGTTCTATTATTTGACTACCAACTTCAGAAAAATGGAGTCACTTTCCCATGAGTAAGAGTATAGTGAGAATACTATATGTGTCCTTTTCTCTATCAGTATATGTCAGTATAAAAAATAGTATCCTTTTCTCTATCCTTTTCATTTGGTTCTATTATTTGACTACCAACTTCAGAAAAATGGAGTAACTTTTTTATGAGTTTAAACAAAATCTTAGGCCCATCTCTTTCTAATCTAAGTGCTGCTTCTACTAGTGAATTCTCTTCACATGTCACTCTGTATTGCTCCTGTTCCACTCTTCAGCTCCACTTCTTGTACTTTCAACTTTCCATCTGTAGTTGTGACTTGTGAGACATGGATGCTCTGTGTTTATTTTTTTCTGTGAGAAACTAGTCTATCTAACTCATGTTTTCGAAGTCTTTGAAATGGATGGAAAAACTACGATTGCAAGATGAGTTATTTAAGAGACTTATATCTGACCTCTTGATACTGGAATCTGCCGCCACCCTCTTATTCTTCATTACTTATCCATTTGTAACGTGTAATGCCCAATTTAGTTAGTATAAGAAATTATTGCAGGCAAACAGCGATCAACTTAAGCTTATGAGTCCAGTTATACTCAATGGAATTCTGAAGTCACTTGACAGCTATCCAAAATCAGCATCAGGTTGTTTTAATGAAGCTTTATATCATAATTCTGTTATTTGTGTCTTTTATACCTTCCCAAATTTGATGTAATTCACACATTTTACCAGATGCTACTACCAGAGACGCAAAAGCCTTTGCTTTTCAATCAATTGGATTGCTTGCTCAGCGCATGCCTCAATTATTTAGGTTATGTTGGCTCTTAGTCTGATACTTGCTGGTCTGAATTTTAGCGATGTTTACTCTTTAGCTTCTTCAATTTATTTTCAGCAGTTTGGAATAAATCTTCAAGAACATGAAACTGAAAGAAGATTTCTCTTTTCACTTGTTACAGAGATAAAATTGACATGGCTGTTCGTCTTTTTGATGCTTTAAAAATGGAATCCCCATCTCTTCGTTATGTTCTTCAAGAGGCGACCAATTCCCTTGCTGCTGCATATAAGGTTTGCTAGATTTGGTTACAAGCTTTTCTTCTATCTTAGCAAGTTTGTTAGTTATAGTCCATCCTTCGATTGTGTTAGCATGCAAATTTGAATAAACAGGCTCACATTTTAGCTTTATGATGACAATATCATGAATTATGAAATGAATGTAATGTCGTAAAGTGAGGGGCTTGTGGAATTCTAGCAAGGGAGCTACAATGAAAGAAGTTCAGAAAGAAAAAGAACTATCAATAAATTCTTACCGCTATTCTGGTTCAACATCAACTTATGATTAAATCATTATTTCATATGTGATCTACAGGAGGCTCCAATTACAGTGTTGAAAGAATTAGAGGCCCTTCTTCTTAAAAATTCTCAGGAGGTATAAGTTTGCATCCTACTTTTTTCTCCCCTTTCAGTTTCTTGTAATATAGTTTCATTTGTTTATCATTGCTTCTTATTTAATGTCTAATTCCATAATGTTAAACAGGAAGAAGGTGAAGTGCGGTTTTGTGCTGTGAGATGGGCGACAAAGTTATTTAATTTGCAACATTGTCCGAGTCGATTTATTTGTATGCTTGCAGCAGCAGATTCTAAATTGGACATTAGGTACTCTTCCCACTCCTTTTTGAATGATTAACTTCTATGACATGGGATGTTAAATTAATATGATGACAACGTTTTGCAACGCTATATATGAGCACATCCACCAAATGCTCTTACTCATGGATAGGTAGCGAAAATGCCAACTGTTTTTTTTCGAAATTTATCTATGTTTTGCATGTAGAAAAGAGAATAGAACTTTCACTAATTTCATAAGAGTTAAAATGTTTTTTTTTTGACAAGATACCAACCACTTTCATTGATAGGATGAAAAGAAATAAACAACTTTCACTCAGTTTAGGGAAGTTTTCTTGACTTTGATAGGTGAAAAATACGGAGAAATTCTTAATTTCATTCTCTCTACCAATACCGATACAAATAGGCTACTTAAATAGTAGCAAT
>JBBMEG010000020.1:1703865-1724959 GCA_037832605.1 Cyclanthera cordifolia | reverse complement strand
TAAAGGAAATAATATAATAAGATATATTCTTCTTATTATATTTACAAGAATAATATTAGACTACTATAACCAACAATAGGTTTCCTGATGCATGCTATAGCTGTGATGGAGAGGGAAAAAAGGTGGCATGTCTTCCAATTAATACAAGAAGTATTAGTCGTACATAATTTAATACTTAGACAAAAGAGAGTTTAAATTTCTTGATGTATTTATGGTGGTCTCAATTTATGATTTTATCAAGCAGTCAACGACTTCTTGGTGTGGGCATTCTTTTATTACAATTATTTTGCGTTGGATATTTTGCTGGATTCATTTTTTTTAACAAGAAAAAACTTTGAGAGAGTCTTAATATGAATTAGATGGGAAATGGTTTAGTGTGTAGGTTTAGGCTATCAATTGGGACAGGAGCAGTGTGATTCACGACAATCAGGTTTTAGAGGGTGAGAATTCAAAACAGCGGAGACAGAACTTTTCGGCTCCTTTGGTAGATATAGTGTAGTGAAGAAGATCGGGATTATTGGGAAATTCAAAAGAAGATCGAAAGGTGGAAGAAATATTCTTTATCTCGTGGAGGAAGAAATATGACTAATGTTCTCATCCATTAGTCTAGCTTTAGAGAGGATTATTCGGGATTATTTTTGGGAAGGAAACTCAGATAATAGTTTAAACCACTTGGTTAAATGGAATCAAGTCTCTGAGGGGAAGCTGTCTGGTGTTTTGGGTATGGATGCCATTAAATCCAAAAATTTGGCTCTACTCTCCAAATGGGGTTGGGGGCAATGCCTTATGGAGTAAAGTCGTTTTCAGCATTCATGGGCAATATCTCTTTTGGATGACACTCACTTGAAAAATAAACTTCAAGCTCCTAAACCCTAAACCCTAAACCCTCAATGGACTCAATGCTCTTCAAACAAATCTGGAAGACCAAATGTCCAAAGAAGGTTTCCATTTTCACTTGGATCTTAATTAATGGGAGTATTAATACTGCGGATCGTATTCAAAGAAAGCTACCTCATCACTCGCTCTCTCCATCAATCTGCCCGCTATGCCTATCTCAGCAAGAAACCTCATTACACTTGCTATTCTCTTGCCCATATGCAAATCTTTGTTGGTCAAAGCTTCTCGGGCTTTTTAAAGTAAGCTGGGTATTCTCCAATGACTGCAAATCAAATGTGATATGTATCATCAAGGGTCCTCGCATGTCTAAGAAAGCAAGAATCTTGTGGGCTAACGCCATAAAATCCTTGTTATATAATCTATGGTGGGAGCGCAACCGTAGAATTTTTGAAGGGGTCCATCTCCCTTGGAAGGCAGTGCGGATAGCGCTCTCTTCTCCTCTTGCCACTGGAGCTCCCTTGCTAATGCCTTAAAGCCTCTTTCAGCTCAAGACATCATTAACAACTGGGAGGGCATCCTCGATCCTTCTACTTAAAATTCTGATGTCTTATTTCTTCTTATTTTAAGTTGATCTGTATTGTTACCAGTAGGTTCTTTTTTATCAGTTCCCCCCACTTCCCTTCTGGGTTGTTATCTTGTTGTAAACTTGAGTTTCGGCTCTTTCATTATCTTAATGAAATTTTGTTGCTTTCTCAAAAAAAAAAACTTCAAGCTTAAATAGCCCTTGGATTAGTATTTCAAGAATATGGCAACATTATGATCATCTCACAGTTCCTAAGATTGGAAGTCGAAACTAATCTTCATTTTAGCATAAATGGGCAGCCAATAGTCCCCTTAAAGCGGTATTTCCAAGTCTGTTCTCCATTTCCAATTTAAAAAGCGCCTCTGTTTCTTCCTCTTGAGACTACAATAAATCTTCCCTACAATAAATGTTATGTTATGATGGTAAAGAAAAAAAAACAAAAAAACTAATATTTTCCAGTCAATCAAAGAGGTTTCCAAAACGGCAAAAATGGCCGGCTTGGTCTCATCTTTTTCTGCCGGCGGCAGTTCCGACAACATGCTTGCCATCTTTGAGAAGAAAACCACTCTGATCGATCACTACTGCCCTCTTCGCAACTTCATCGCCTTCAATTACTCCGAACGTGGCGCTGAAAACCTCGAAGAGGATCTCCAAATCCTTAAGGATTACCGTTCCGATGTCGAGCGCCAGTCTGATCTTTTCCCCACCGCCCGCCCGGGTCTTCTCCAGAGCTATTTCAAAGCCCTCTGCCTCGTCGAGACTCGCTTCCCCATTTTCCCCGATAAAGATCATGTCAACGCCATTACCTTTGTTTGGTTCGATGCTTTCAAGCAGAAGCTCAAGGTTTCCCAGCAGAATATCCACTTAGAAAAGGTTGCGATTCTGTTCAATTTGGGGTGCCGTTTACAGTTAGATTGGTCTCTCGTTGTATCGCGCCATTGTTGAAGGGCGTCGTCAGGCATCTCACGCGTTTATTGCGGCCGTTGGATCGTTTGCGTTCTTCGAGATAATGCCTCCACTAAAGCTTCGATTGGTAGCTTAAGAGAGAAAAAAAGAAAAAAAAAGCTGCGAGAAAGAAAGCTGCTGTAGTTTAAGAGAGAAAAAACAAAGAAAAGAAAAAGAAATCAAAACTGGTGGCTAGGATTTTTAAAAGGAGGTTGTTGATGGCTTATAAAGGAATTGGGCTTGGTGCAACATCAATAACAATGGGCTGGAATTTTAAGTTGGCTAGAATTTTAGTTGGGCTGGAATTTTAAGTTGGCTGGAATTTTATGTCAGCATCAACAAACATTGAGCTGGAAATTTTAGGTATTCAGGGTTGTATCTTTTATGTTTCAATTTTTGTATACCCACCTTGAGGACAAGGTGTTTTAAAAGGGGAGAGTAATTGATAGGAATCATAGGGTATTAGTTACTAATTAGTTAGAAGGTTATAATGGAGGGTAGTTAGTTTGCTAGTATCCAAGTGCCTATATAATGTACTCTCCTCCCCAATAAATGAACAAGTATTTTTTGATATTGACTCTTAAAGAGAGGGGACCCTTTTATAGATTCTATCAGTTTCCTCTTTTATATATTGATGTAGCTAGGATCAATTAAACTACGATGACTATTTTTGTCTCCATATAGTTTACATCTAACATCTCTTTTCCCATTATTTGAAAGAGTATATGGCACATGAATGAATTCTTTCCTTGTCTAGGGAAATGGCTCTTGAGGGCCTTTTTGGATTGAAAGGTGAAGGTCGAAACATAACTCAAGACCACAATGTTAAATATCCAAAATTCGGGGTCATGCTAGATTATATAATTAAGCAGAAGCCAATGTTGCTACATCCAACTGAGTTGAGGGAACAACAACTACTTTTTCCATCTCAAACATATAGCGCTATGATAAAATTTGTGCTGGAGTGCATCAAGGCAGAGTTGCAGCACGATGACTCTTCAGAAGCATCATCTACTTATGAGTCTTCCGTGGCAACATTCTGTCAATTTGTAGAACACGCTATGGCATATGAGGGCTCTGTTGAGTTGCATTCTACTGCTTTCAAGGCTTTAATTACCATTGGATCTTATTTACCAGAGGTTGTTTTCTTTTTGTTAACTATCTTTAGTAATATTCATCTTTACCTCTCTGTTTGATGGTCGTGTGTTGATGTGTGGTTATTCTGTACAGGTGATATCAACACATTATGCATTAAAGGTTTCCTGGGTAAAGAACTTTCTTAGTCATATAGATATCGATACTCGTGAATCTGCAGCCCGTTTACTTGGAATAGCTTCTTCTGCACTGACCACATCTGCGTCATCAGCTGTTATCAAAGAATTGTTGATCTCAATTAGTGGAATACATAATTTAAGGTGCAAGTACTAGATGAAAATAAAGAGAAAAAGATGTCGTGTTTCTGTCCTTTGTCTGTTTGAATTTATTCTTGGATTTGTTTATTCTGCAGATTTGAGACTCAGCACGGAGTGCTATGTGCTATAGGATTTGTTATGGCAGATTGTGTTTCCAAAGTACCCATAGTAAGTTGGTTGTTTTCTCTCTCTCTTAACACTTTTTTCTATCGATATCTACTTCTTTTTCTTTTCTTTCTTTTGATAGGAAGAATATAAGATTTTGTTGCAGGAAAAGAGATGAAGTTGCATTTTGCATAAACTTACCTCTTTATCTTGGTTTTTGAGCTAGTTTACACATACCTTGACTATTCTTTTATAGGGCAACCACTAAAGCCTTCTACATTTAGTTGTCGAGATAACTCGTAGAAAATTAATTTTTAGGTTGGTACCCACTATGAATTGAAGCCTCCTCTTTAACACATTATGATTTACAAGACCCGTATTTAATTACAAGAAAAAAAAAGAACTTCTCATTGATGAGATGGAAAGAGAAATGCTCAAAATATGAGCTTCAATTAAAGACGAAAGTAAAAAATCAATTAAAAAGTACACAAGTGACCGAATAATAGTGTTTTTTTATAGGAAACAAACAGTTCCATTGATATATGAAAGAGTTACGAAGGTAAATAAGAAAGTGAGAAGGGATGAAAAAAAAAATGTTTTCTCTCTCGCCCTCTGGGGCCTGCTCCGGTACCGTTGAACGTCAGTTCAGTCTCTCTGCCGACCGTCTCTCATCTGCCACGTTCAGAACTCCTGCATGACCATCTACTCACATTACTTCCCCTGCAGCTCGGTAGATTTCCGCCACGTTCTGGCCAACCCAACCTTCTCCTCCTCTACTCAAGTCACTTCAGTTTAACTTCCACCATTTCAGGTCAGTCGTTCTTGCTATTTATCTTCCTCTTCTTCGTCTATTTGCTTCTACACTACTCGTTTCGTACCCCCTCATATTCTCGAAATGGACTATGCTTAGTGCTTCATCTCTGGCGAATGCTTCCGCTTAATTAAAGACGGTTCTATATTCCTGTTCATTGACCAATCTTATGGCCGATCAATGGACATGACAAGATCCCTGCTCCTCTGGTTTGAGCAGACTCTGGTGCACTTTATCCAAGAACCCCTTCCCAAATATTTCAACCAAACATGCAAGGAAGAGTTTGGTCTACTCTCGGTTAGCAAGCTTCGAAAAAATGACATTCTTCTTTGTCGTTGTGTCTTAAAGCCACGAAGAGGGTATAAGCAAGTTATTCACTTCCCGGTTAATAACAACAAATCTGGTATCAAGAATCTATGGGAAATGGTCTACGGATTCATTTCGGACCACAACCTGATCGTCCCAACTGTTAGAACCCGCCATGCCAGGAACGCTTCTCGTGCTTCCAGCCCACTAAGTGAGTCTGATGGAAATCCCAAGGTTTACTAGAAGCGTACCCCCATTGGTAGATCAAACAGCTTCGGCCCTCTTTCTGCCAATTCTCATTCCAGCTATGACAGCGAAACAAATACTTCGTCCTGGATTAGAAAGAATTCAGAAGTTTTAAAAATGGATTTTGATAATTTATGGGTTATTTCCAAAGTTTTTGCTCACGACAATTGGGTGGACATTGTAATCTTTTATCTTTTAGAACAAAACAAGAGTGATAATCAATCCTATGTCTGTTGACAACGGTCTTATCCACCTAGACGACAACGAGCTCTCTTCCATCGTTTTGTGTCCAGGAAAATGGCAACAGTTTGAGCAGTTCCACCTTAAGTTCGAAAAATGGTCGTCGGACGTTCATAGTAGGCCTAACTTCATCAAAAGTTACGGTGGATGGATCTCGATTTCTAATCTGCCAATAGACTACTGGTCCCGGGCAGTTTTCGAAACCATTGGAAAACACTTCGGCGGCTTAGAAGAAATTAGTCTTGAAACTCTGAACTTGATTAATCTCTCGGAAGCTAAGATCAAAGTCAGAAGAAATTGCTGCGGACTCATACCTGCGACTATTGAAATTAGTCATGTCAACAGAGGTAGTGTTTACTTGCACTTCGGCGATATTAGTTCTTCTAACCCAGTTATTTTGAATTATGATATTTTTTCAAAAAGCATTAGTAATCCTATTGATCTAGCAAGAGTTCAGCAAATTGGGTTTTAAAACAAATCTGGAAGACCAAATGTCCAAAGAAGGTTTCCATTTTCACTTGGATCCTAATCAATGGGAGTATTAATTCTGCGGATCATATTCAAAGGAAGCTGCCTCATCACTCGCTCTCTCCATCAATCTGCCCGCTATGCCTATCTCAACAAGAAACTTCATTACATTTGCTATTCTCGATATGCATCTCATTGTTGGTCAAAGCTTCTCGGGCTTTTTAAAATAAGCTGGGTTTTCTCCAATGACTGCAAGTCAAATGTGATATGTATCATCAAGGGTCCTCGCATGTCTAAGAAAGCAAGATTCTTGTGGGCTAACGCCTTAAAATCATTGTTATATGATCTATGGTGGGAGCGCAACCGTAGAATCTTTGAAGGGGCCCATCTCCCTTGGAAGGCACATGCGGATAGCGCCTTCTTTTCATCTTGCCACTGGAGCTCCCTTGCCAGTGCCTTAAAGCCTCTTTCAGCTCAAGACATCATTAACAACTGGGATGGCATCCTCAATCCTTCTACTTAAATTTCTGTTGTCTTATTTCTTATTATTTTAAGTTGATCCATTGTATGGTTAACAGTAGGTCCCTTTTTATCAGTTCCCCCCATTTCCCTCCGGGGTTGTTATCTTATTGTAATCTTGAGTTTCGGCTCTTTCATTATCTTAATGAAATTTTGTTGCGTTCTCAAAAAAAAAAAAAAGAAAGTGAGAAGGAAGAGAAATGGAGGAAGGAGAGGATACACATGCCAATAGAGCTAAGGGGCAAGAAACGAAAAGAATAGCTGAAATACAAACAATTACACTAAATACTAAGAGTTAAATGTCGATATAGTCATGCTTGTCTATGTTGCTAATTCCAGCAAGATGAGGTGAGAAAAAGAACCGTTGATATCCTTAATTGTTTTGCCCCCCATTTGATGCTTGTCTCGGTGCTAAAGTTGCCAAAAGATGGTCAATAAGGTTCTCATCCTGTCATCCATATGAAAAACTCCAGTGTTAATTATGTAGTGAAGTTCAATTAGATTTAAAAGTCAATGACTCTTACAGGTCTGTAGCCTCATAACTATGAAAAGATGATGGAGCAGTTAGAGACTTCACTAGTAAGAGTAAGGAAAACAAACCTCTATAATGCAAGACCGGAGGTTCGTTAATCTCACATTCAGTAGGTGTTTGTAGAAGAGAAAAATAACACACCTATGAATAAGTAAAAGGCAGAACTGTTGGTGCCAAAAAGTGATGAAAGACTAGAAGAATACACGGTATTGTGAGGGAATGTTAACAATACACCTATCAATGTATTTCAATTAGAGCCTAAAAGGTAGAAGAGAATATTGATAGATAAGACGACCGATCAAAATAGCTATTAAACCATGAATTTACAATTTAAAGAATCAGATAGAATAAAGGCCTAAAGGTCTGGAAATTTTATAGCAAACACAACATTAGTTCAATGCTAATGGAGCTCTAATAGGTGTGTAAGATCAAGGCCGATGGAGATGACCACAAATGTTAGACCACAAGCTTGAAATATTAAGAAAATTGATGATAGAAAATTGAAAATGTTGAAAAGAAGAGGCAAAAAAAAAAAAGATACAATTTAGAGAAATTGGTCTTTCATCTTCTTGATCACACATATTTTAAAGACACTATTATGAAATATCAAATTATCCACAATTAGCTAAGGTAGATATTTTATCTAGGAAGTCTCTCTAGTGTTCAAGAGTATCATTTTGGGTGTATGTTGAAGTTGTGGGTTGGTTGGGTGTTTTGTCAATGTTATGTTATAGGTTGAAACATCAACATCGGTCTAACGCTAATGGAACTCTAATAGGTGTAAAGATTAAAGCGCATGGAGATGACCCCTAAATGTTAGACCACGAGCTAGAAATATGAAGAAAATAGATGATATAAGAAAAGAACGGATAAAAATTGAAAATGTTGTAAAGAAGCGGCAAAAAAAGATACAATTTAGAAAAATTAGTCCTTCATCTTCTGTTTTTTTGAAAAGGCGACACTTTTCATTTATCATGAAAAGAGGCTAAAGCTCTTGGATACAAAACCCAAAAAATGGGATAAAAAGAAAATATCAAAGGGGAATAGTGTTAGAGAGATACAACAACAAGAATAAAAACTGATTATAAAAATAGAGATAAAAAACAATTGAGTGAGGAGTTGTCTCATTTAGGGTGGTGCCAGACCATGGTTGAGGAGCTCAATGCACTAGACGATAATGACACTTGAGAGTTAGTAGATTGTCTAGTGGACAAACAAACGATTGGATGTAACTTGGTGTATGTGGTCATGGTGAACTCGGATAGATCGATTGCACGTCTGAAAGCACGCTTAGTTACCAAGGGATATGCTTAGACTTATAGTGTTGATTGTATTTATGTTTTCTCTCAGGTTGTCAAGATGACGTCCATTCGATTGTTTATTTCTATCACAACTTTGAATTCTTGGGCGTTATATCAGCTTGATATCCAAAATGCATTTCTAGTGTAGAGTCCGAATATAGAGCCATTCGATTGTCTCGCTCTAGTGTAGAGTCCGAATATAGAGCCATAGCTAAAGCGACGTGCGAAGTTGTGTAGTTAATCCTGTGCCTGCAAGTTAGGGTGTGATAATCAAGCAGCTATACATATTACCTCAAATCCAGTACTTCATGAAAGGATCAAGCATATTGAAGTAGATTGCCATTTTATTCGGGAGAAGATTCAATGAGGTTTGATATCGACAGGTTATGTCAAGCTAGAGGGCAATTAAGCAATCTCCTCATCAAAGCATTGAATGGAGCGCGAATAAGTTACCTTTGTAATAAGTTGGACATGACAGCCATATTTGCTCCAGCTTGAGGGAGAGTGTTAGAGTTAGTATATTAGGTTTAGTATATCAGTATATGTATTAGGCTTGTTAGGCCCTTTAGGCGCATTTAGTAATTAGGTTTAGGATTAGGTTTTGGAATAGGTTTAAAATGTAAACTCTATATAAAGACGTCACCTCTAATAATAAATTTACGACGACTCTTTATGTCTTAATAAAGCTTACAAGAAGGATCTTGAACTTTTAGATATGTAAGAATGAATCCATTTAGATTCTTTCTTATTTTCATTCGAGTAGCTGTAATATCCATAAAGTTTAGCGTTTAAATATTTGTTTCTTCCAATCATCTAAGTTGCTAGAGTTTGGAGAATAATAATCTAGGTTGAGATCTAGTTATTATCGTGCCTTTTTAACATAACTCAACATGGTATCAGAGTATTGGTTGATATTATTAAATTTACCACAATCGATTAACTTAAAATTTTTGGTTGATTGATGATTTAACATACTTCAACCATTTCCATCTTAAATCCATTATCCACGTCGATTGCAAATCTAAACTCCTTATTTGATTCTCTTGAGCCTGATGTTAGTAATTGATGAGTTAAAAGTATCTTCCGTTGACAATTCGATAGATCTAGAACTACCCAAATTCTTATATCTAATTTAGGCAAGTGGGTTTCAATTTAGAGAAATTGACTCTTAACCATCATGTTACTGATGATACCCATGAAGCCAAGCCAACTGATCTCTATGAACCTTCTTGATTTCAACAAAAAAAAATTTGGGTGTGTCAAAGTTTTAGTGTACATCTCCATGGCATCTGTTGTCTAGACCTTTCTCGCTTATCAAACCTTTCTCTATGGCATCTTGATTTCAACAAAAAAAATTCGGGTGTCAAAGTAGTAGATTTTAGCTGTGTAGAACGAGCAACTTATTAGACCTTTCTCGTTTGATGAGACTAGATTGGCAATTTTCTCTCTCAGAAAAATAAGGCCTCGGGCCCGGATGGATACACCATTGAGCTCTTCTTAAACTTCTTGCCACAACTAAGTTTACATTTTAAGGCTTTGGTTGATGATTTTTTTGTAAATGGGCATTTAAATTCCAGATTGAGAGAGAACTTCATTTGTCAGAGGTGGTAAACATACTCTTTGCTCGACAGTCCTATCAAGCATTCCATTATATTATCTCTCAGTCTTTAGAATGCTCCTCCCGAGTTTGCTCCTCTTTTGAAAAAATGAAGAAATTCTTCTGGGGTTGTACAAATGGTAGTAGCTTAGATCATCTAGTTTGTTTGAAGAAAATCATTCGACCAAAAAAGCTGGGTGGGCTTGGAATTGGTAATATTCATCACAAAAATACAACACCATTATCAAAATGGGGATGAAGATTTTTACAGAGCCCTTCAAATTTATGGTGCAGAGTCATTGCAAGTATCCATGGTATCTCTAGCAGTTGGATTCTCCCATGTGAACCAACCTCGAGTTTTCGCAGCCCAGGGGTGAGCATTTTTAGTGCTTGGAATCAGTTTACCGGTTCAGTCACAGTAAATATTGGAGATGGGGAAAGAAGTTTATTCTAGCATGATGCTTGGCTTGATCTTGCGCTACGGGAAGTTCTGTTCCCAACTCTCTTCTCACTCTCAAAGAATCAATATGGCTCTATCACATCCTATTGGGACAAAATCACAAGGTCTTGGCAATTGAATTTGTGCAGAAATTTGAAGGACGAAGAAATTGTTGGTTTTGAAATATTACTCTTCTCCATATCCATTAAATCACTTTCTAACTCACAAGACAAGCTGATTTGGGCTTTAGAATCATTTGGTATCTTCTCTGTCAAACCAGCCATTGCATCTTTGGGAGAGAATCTCATCTTAGATAAGGATCTGTACAATTCCATCCGGAAGTCAAAATGTCCCTAAAAGATTAGTATTTTCACTTGAATTTAATTAAATGAGAGATTAAACACAGCTGATTTTCTCCATAAGAAGCTCCAGGGCCACTCTTTACCTAAGAAGCGCAGACACGCACACGGTATGTGATACGGATACTACACGACACGACGATACGCCAATTTCTTAAAAACTAAGATACGGATACGTTTGAGATACGACAGTTTTTTAATTATATATATATATATATATGTATATAAAATATAATTTACATAATATATTAAATTAAATTAAATTGAATTGTCAATTCAATTTTTATATTCCCAATGTTCATTTGCTTTTTATTTTTTATTTATTTTTTAATAAACTAATTTATTGCTAAAAAATAAATGAAGCGGAAGTGTCCATTCATATTTTTTTTACTTTTTTACGAATACTCAGCATATTTTTTTTTAATATTAATATATCTAATTAATGACTATTAACAAGGGAAGTTGAAAGTCAATAAAAAACTTAAAATTTCTAAGTCAAAAAAAATTGAAATTTGCGGCTGTAACTTTTCTTTTTAAGCAATAAAATAAAATCTCTTATTTTGTACAAATTTTACACAATAGAGGTATTTTAACACTTTTATTTCTTAAGAGAAAAAAACAAAACCCTAAAGTTGCAAAAGTTTTTTCTTTCTCCTCACATGGCTGCCGACAGCCATCTCGCTGTCATTTACTTCTTTTTGTTCTTTGATTTTATGAAGAACATTCAGACACCGACGAGCTTGTTCCAAGAAATAAAAAATATTTTTTCTTAAGAACGTAACGTCACGAGACATGTATGAATCGAGTGATTCCAACTCTTTAATCGTTCTATTCGGTTGTTTTCCAATTCAAAGGCACGTTTTGAATCAATTTTTTTCTGTTACGTTGTTAATCGTACGTTTCAATTTGAAACGTATGTTTTTAACAACTATGTCCAGACGCTCCAATATTAAAAAAATACAGATAATTAAATTGCCGTGTCTCAGACGTCTCCTTCGCGTATTTAGGCGTATCGCTGTCCGAGGCGTTTTTGGTACGGATTCTCAACCCCAAATGGTGTGTCCGTGCTTCATAGCTCTTGACAACCCTCCATCTGTCCCTTATGCAATGAGGTGGAAGAATCAGAAGTTCATGTACTTTTTTTTTGCTCTTTCTCAGCCCCATGCTAGAACCGTTTGCTTGTCTCATTATTACATGGGTTTTTGCAAACAATCCCAGCTTAGATTGTAATGCAACTCTTATGTGGGCTTTCTCTTAATAAGAAGGCTAGATTCCTATGGGTTGATTTAGTCAAAAGCATCTTTTATGAAATCTGGTGGGAAAGGACTATGCGCATCTTTCAAGACTCGCACCAAACTTGGCAATACGCTTTGAAGCTGCCCGGTTGCAGTCTAATCTTTGGGCTTCCACCTCGAAAGCCGTTGCTAGCTATTCGGTTCAACAGCTTGTTTTCAACCTTGAGTCTTGTCTCTATATTGTGCCCCCTTTTGTTTTGTTTTGATCATTTTGTTTTGTTTTGTTTTGCTCCGGCTTGGCCCTATTTTTGCCTTGCTGTCTTTCTATCCCTTGTGTTTTGTATTGTATTGTTTTTTCATCTCTTTTTATTAATAAAATATCACCATTTCTAAAAAAGATGAAAGTAGTAGATGGACGTTTACTTGTTTTAGTTCTCTTTAGTTTCTCAGGATATAACCCTTTGATCAATATTGAATTTGTAGATTTTTTGTGATTCTCTAGCTATGTTTTGAAATTGTTATTTGGGACGAGATATATATATATATATACACGATGAAATTCTAATGCTAATGGGACTAATGGGCCTTACGGAATTCTATTTTCAATGAAATTGTTATTTGGGACGACAAATAGTTGCCTTAATCTTTATTCATGAGACAATGCCGATACATTTACAAGATGAAACCCTAATGTTAATGGGCCTTATCGGATACATGTTTTGCGTCCCTTGTATTTTCTCTTATGTTTGCTCATTTTGTTGTTTTCCTCTATTTTCTATCTTTTTGGAGTGCTTTAGTCTCTTTTCATTCCATCAATGAAGTTTTGTTATCATCTTGTAAAAAAAAACATCCGTTATTTTCTCAATTTAATATAATCTTATGCTAGACTGTACCTAAATGTTAAAGTAGAATGTTGGTCATCTACGAATCTCTAAATTTCAACATTTCATCCTATTTATCATTATTTTTAGTAGTTGTGTAATGAACTTGTGATGCTATATTAGTTGAGATTCTTTATCCACGACACTGGTTTAAATTATTCTAAAGAGGTTCTAAATATTTCTTCCTTTGACTATTGTCATACTATGCTAATATACCTTCTGAATATGACAGATTATTGTTAATGAAATTCTACTTATATTTCTGTTAATTAGATCTCATGTTATCTCAAGTTATTGCATTTTCCAGTGCTGCAGTCATTAACTGTAAGATTTTCACAGATTGACCAGACATTGCTTGAGGATACGCTTAAGTGCTTGGTTGGGATTGTTACATCTGAGACTACAGCAATATCCTCCGTGGCAATGCAAGCCATTGGTCATATAGGGTTGCGTATACCATTACCACCACTTCTTAGTAATTCTGAGCCAGGTACTCTTTGTTATCTAGCTATAGAATTTTTGGGTCTTGCTATTTATGATCATATCTAATGGACTACATTATTTGACTAAACTTGAATGCAGTTGATGTTTTGAAGATTTTACGTGACAAGTTGGGAAAGCTACTGTTGGGTGATGATATTAATGCAATTCAGAAGATTCTTTTATCCATTGGACATATATGTTTTAAGGAAACTTCGTCAGCATGTCTAATTGTTGCCTTGGATTTAGTTTTCCATCTGTGCCGGTGCAAGGTGAATTTGATATTACTATAAACCGTTCCTCACTTAGAAACAAAGATTATGTTGTAGGTTCATGCATTAACTTGAATTCTGTAACTTTTAATTACTTCTTGGGATTATTTAATAATTAATTTCTATTGAGGTTACTTATTTAAAAAGGTAGGAGTTTCCTTCCTTCTTTGGATTCGTTTTAAATAAATAAACTCCCTTTGTGGCTTTGCTCTCCTCCAGATTGGGTCGTATATAAATCAACCAGATTGTGTCACACTGACTTTTAGTTTTGGTTAGAACCCTTTTAGTTGGGGTAATTAGATCCTTATTGAATCCATTCTCTTCTGGTTTCTCTCACGTGGAAATCATTGAGGTGTATATTTCATTTCATTTATAGTTATAGACAACTTACAGAAAGTTCTTCCCCGTGACATCCTATTTTGGATATGATCAAATCTTATACGTTATATTACTTCCCACAAGTCAAATATTTCAGGTTGAAGATATTCTTTTTGCTGCTGGGGAGGCTCTATCATTTCTATGGGGCGGCGTTCCTGTGACTGCTGATGTGATTCTCAAAACTAATTATGCTTCCCTTTCTTCTGCATCAAACTTTCTTGGGGGAGATGTGAACTCATATTTGCTAAAGTATAAGTGCAACGTAGCTGGAGCAGTCGAAACCAGTGAAAGTTTTCATGCTACAGTTAGAGATTCCATTACGAAAAAAATATTTGATGATCTTTTGTACAGTACAAGGAAAGAAGAGCGCTGTGCTGGGGCAGTGTGGCTAGTATCACTTGTAATGTATTGTGGTAATCATCCAGCAATCCAGAAAATCCTTCCACAAATTCAGGTCTGTGTTTTATAAGGCATTATTTAAGGGAATAATATTGAACCCTCACCCTAAAGATCCAAGCTCTATTGACTGTAAAACAGAGCTTAGGAAATATTCATTAATCATAAATGTTTTTTCGGTTTGCTCAAGGAACTCTTATATTTTCTAATGTTCGCTGGAAGGGTCTGAACATAACTGTTTATTTGACCTAGACCCAGATCTGTTTTGCTCCAGATATTTGAACGTTAACGTCCTTGCTACAACATTTGGATTTGGTGATTTCGCTGACATTTATAGTTGCATTATTATTCGATTGAAAGAAATAGGCCTGTAGAATACCAGTAATAATTCAATTAAAAGTCAGCAAAATCGCCTAATTCAATTTAATTGAATTAGTACTTGCATCTTTGATGTGTACTGGCATCTCTGATGTGTTTTTAGTTTTAGGACTCGAGAATACTTCATTTGTTAATTCTAATACACTGAAAAAAGTTTAATCTTCCTGAGTTTAAAATATCTTATATATTTCAAATTCAAAAAATAAGTGTGTTTTTTTCTGAATGCAGGAAGCCTTCTTAAATTTGTTGGGTGAACAGAATGAACTTGTACAGGAGTTAGCTTCACAAGGAATGAGCATTGTGTATGAATTGGGTGATTCATCGATGAAGACAAACTTGGTTAATGCTCTTGTCGGCACCCTGACTGGTTCAGGAAAGAAAAAAAGAGCAATTAAAGTAAGTCAAATTTGATCTCTGTTTTTCTGTCCTGTTTCTTTTTTCCTTTTCCAATGTGCTCCTTTCAATTTCTGGTGTCACGAATCAAATGCTAACATATTTATTAAAATCAGCTTGTTGAAGACACTGAAGTTTTTCAAGAAGCAATTAGTGAAAATCCTAGTGGTGGAAAAATAAGCACCTATAAAGAACTTTGCAGTTTGGCGAATGAGATGGGGCAACCAGACTTGATTTACAAGTTTATGGACCTAGCGAACCATCAAGCAGCCTTGAACTACAAAAGAGGTGCTGCCTTTGGGTTCTCTAAGATAGCAAAGCAAGCTGAGGACGCCTTAAAGCCTTATTTGCATTCATTGATTCCACGGCTTGTTCGGTACCAATATGATCCTGACAAAAATGTGCAGGTAATTTTATATGCAACCTCACATGTTAACGATGATACCAACAAATAAAGCTTGTTCATGTGAACAATTAAATATTTATTGTTACTGCAGACCCCATTAGTTAGACCTCTTAGTTAGATTAGATACTTTTGTTTAGAAAAGTTAGATTTGTTAATTATAATTACTTTTTTTAATGGATTTTGCTCTTTGGTAAAATCAACACTTCCAAGCTTTTGCAAAGGAAGCTACAGAACCATTATTTTCAACCGTCGGTGTGCCTTTTATGCTTCAATTCTTCAGAGTTAGGATTACATGTGCTGTTCTTTTGCCAATTCTCCTTCTCTTGCTACTCGGCTTTTATCAGCTTTTGGACTTAGGTTGGTTTTCGATTGCGATGTAAGGCAGAACGTTCTTCAGTTATTGCTAGGTCCTTTCCTCCGGAAAAATGCATGAGTTTTTTGGGTTAGCGCGATTAAGAGTTTACTATAAGAAATTTGGTGGGAAAGAAACCTGCGCACCTTCCAAGATCTTCACCATGCATGAAATTTTTGCTACGATTCAGCATTGTTGCCGTCTTCTTCTTGGGCTGCCTCTTCAAAGTCTTTTGAGGGTTTTTCAATCCAGCAATTTCTTCTCAATTCGGATGCCTTTCTTTAACCTGCCATTACCTACCTATTTGTTTTTCTGCTTAGCTTTGCATTTTTGTCTTTGTTTTTCTCGGCTCTAGAGGTCCTGTTCTGAAGCTTTGTGTTTGTTTTGTTTGTTTTTTAATAAGAATGTCCCCGTTTCTTAAAAAAAAAAAAGTTACGCTAGGTTTCTATTTAAGTAATGATAAATGTAGACCCATTAATAAGATTAGTTACCTAGGGAATTAGTTGGAGTTTATTAGGCTAAGGTGCCTATACAAGCACTAGCTTGGTCTTGTAAATGGATAGGAATTGTATTGAGAAAAGGGTTAGGCTTTGTGAGTAGATCGGGAAGTTGTTGTCGTAAACTGCAGTGAGACTCAAGATACTGAAAATGTGTTGTGATTTTATTCATATAGGCAATGCCTTTATATTGGGAATTGTTAGTTGATTTGATTATATGTACTCCAACCTACAGCTTAAGTTCACAAGTGAGGGGGAGTGTTAATTGATATAATTAAATTTACCCTAACATATCAGCTTAAACTTTTGGGTTGATTGGTGATTTAATATAATTTAAATTCAACTCGAATACAACACAATAGTAAACCTAGCTACCAATGGGTCTAACACTAGAAATACAATAAATAATAGAATATACACATTTATACAATTACCTTTAACCCTCCCCCTCGAGGTTGTAGCATTGTGACGGATAGACACGCCGTGAAAGGCGACGGTAGCACTGTCGAACTCGTCTATATCAAAGGGTGGAATTGCGACGACACTGGTGTGGCTGCGAGTGAATGGACATGGCGGTTCTTGGCGAGTGTGGAAAACAATGGGTGGGGTTTTGTGCGGCCAATGTTGGGAAGGTGTGTAATTTGATGTATGCGGATGAGAAAAAAAGGGTTTCAAGGATGGGGATTTTCTTATCTAGGCTAAATTGATAATGTACAAAAACTACTTTACAACTTGAAATTACAAATATGACCCTAAAACATTAATAATTAAGAATTTGCCTTTACGTATAAAAAGAAAAAAACTCAATCGAAACTCAATGTAACCATCAAATCCGTACTTGAAGGGTCGTATCCAAAATACAAGGCATCACACGATGCCATCTATTAATACGATAATACTTCACTTGTATTTTTAAGTATGGACATAGAATCAACAAATGTTAGAAACGAATAATTGGCTGAGGATAACTGATGATTTGACACAAATGAAGATATAGTTAGGTACACGAACACTTACCTTTGTGAAATGCAATAGGTTAATCAAAGTCATTACTTGTTTGCAAATCAGACAATAAAGAGGCCACTGGTGCACGGTGTCACGATCCAACTTCGTTGTCGTTGCAAAGCGATCGTGAGGCACTTGCTCTAATACAACGAGCAAGTCAGCCAAACGAAAATCGTAGAGCGGGTGGCACGACAGGGCCAACCTCCCGAAATGAGCCTCGAGAAAGGTTTTCGAAAGAGAGAGAAAGAACGTTTTGAAATACGTTTTATCTTTGAAAAGTATATGATAAGATGCAATAAGGGACACAACAACTAGCTTGCATTAATCATATAATCACTTGGTAGGAAGAAAGCTTCAAGAAGTCATACCCCCCTATAGTACATTTTGGAAAAAAATTGACGTGACACCCTTGCATATGAAAATGGCGAGGAGTCAACACCTAGATAAAAATGAAGGAAACTATCATAACATGCAATATTATCAAAATAACATAAAAGCATGATAAAAAGGGGTGTAGAGGTTCATGCTGCCATGTGCAACACGCACTGGACAAGCAAGACCGTGACACAAGGCATGTATCTTTAGGTCGTTGTGTATGCCTGGAGTATACCTAAGTAATTGGAGGACGAGAAGGGGTTGACAGTACAAGAGACAGATCAGGACTCGACGGTGTTGGGACAACCTCATAAAGAAACAACTCATCCTTATGATGGGAAGAACTAGACGATGGACAAAAAGGCATATCTTCAAAGAATGTAACATCAGATGAGACAACATACTTATTAGATTTAAGATAGTAACAGTGATAGTCTTTTAAACACGAGTATAACACGGGAAGATGCATTTCAAAGGCTTCAGATCAAATTTGGATTGTAAATATCTGTTCTTTCTTTCGGCTATCATTTTAGGATGAAGTATCAAGACAAGAAGTCTGTTGAATAATGCCTTTGAGAACCAAGTATGTTACAAAAATATTCACCTCGGTATCGGTACGTAAGACAGCTACAACGAGTACAAGACTTGAACTAAGACTTGGATCTAGGTATATTAATGAAGTAACTCAAATGGAGTGTGAGCTCGTGTATTGACTCAATGACTTGAACTAAGACTATGAAATTTTGCAAATTGACGAGACAGATGACCTAAATGACAATGGATTTCAAACAAAGACTTGGTACTCAAACATGCTACAACGAGTACTAGATGTTGATCAACAATGTTAAGACCCTCATACTCACGCCCTTTTCCGATACTCCTCTTCGTCATATGACCCATAAACAAACTAACAAAAAAACGAAACAAAAAAATTTAAGACACGAAAACCTAATTATAGATTAAACAAAAATTTAGGCAAGTATATGACAAAAGACAAAGAAGGGATAGAGGTAAGTAATATTTTGCCCAATCCCTAGAATGGAGATGATGATCCATCTACTAAAGTGACAATAGAAAAAGATACAGATGACAAAGAAGGAGGAAACAAATTCATATTACCTATCATCTAGGATGGCACCAAAGTCTTTGACTCATTTGGACGATGAGGTAAAAAGTCAATCATGTTACCCAACAAATTCATATTACCTAACATCTAGGATTGCTATAGGAGGATTGAAAATGATGACTACGATGAATCATTTGACATTCGAAGTTTAGCAAACTCATCAACAACAAAAGTGTTATTTGACTCGGTAAGTTAGATTTTGCTAGTTTTCTTGGTTTGGTTTCCCAAAAATTTGTTAACACTTCCCTTGATACCTCGGTGTGGTCCTTAGAAGCTTCTGACTCCTCAGTCAAATTGGTAAATGCCTTCCTAGGCTCGAATATCCCTATTGATACAAATGCTTACAAGACCCTCTGGAAATTTAAAAGTTCAAAGAAAATAATTGTCTTTTTATGGATATTGTTGAATGGTTGTTTGAGACCACCGGATGTGCTCCAATGCAAGCTCCATAGTCATTTGTTGCAACCCTCAATTTGCCCTTTTTGTTTGTCTAAAGTTGAAGATAGCAACAATATTTCTTCTGGTTGGAGATACTCACTTGTGGCTTTTGTCCCATATTGGTAAGGTGAGGAATCTTCAACACATTTATATGATATGTGGGCTACTCACCTCACTACCAATTGGTTTTAAGGTGGAATCCCATACTATCTAACATGGTATCAGAGTAGAAGTTCTTGAGTTCGAATCCCTACCAAGTTGTTTCCTCCCCATTTAAAATTAAATTTCACTTGTAGGACATTTATCAAATGTCTAAGCATACAAGTTTGGGGAGTGTTAGTTGATATAATTAAATCCATCTCAACTTACTAGCATAAGCTTTGGGTTGATTGGTGGTTTACATAATTCAACAGTTCTCTTGGTGTAGTTCTGAAATAGATGATTGAATTTCTTCATAATCTCTAGGTTCTTCACTAATAATGTTAGGTTAAATGTTTTCCAATTTATTTCTTGGAGGTTCCTTTTGCAAGCAAGGCCGTTTCTTTGGATCAATTCATTAAAAGTCTTTTGTATGAACTTTGGTGGCATAGGAACCAGCACGTCTTCTGGGATTCTCACCTTTCGGCTTTCTCGCTATTCTTTAGCTTGCACGAAAGTCTCGTTATGGGCATCCTTTTCAAAAGCTTTCAACAGATATTCTATGCAACTGATAAGCTTGAATTGGAAGTCCTTTTATAGTTTTTGGTATTTGTTTTCTGCTTTTGTTAGTTTTTTTAATCACTTGTATTTCTCTAAGACCGTTTTATTTTATGATTTTGTAGGTTATATTAATTTTAATATTATTTTTATAAGGAAAATATATTTTATTGTTCCTTATATTTTATTTATTAGTTTCCTTTCTTAGGTAGGAATGTAATGTTACTATTTAAGTAACCTATTGTGTATCATTAATTGTGTGAGAAATAATATTGAGTTTTCTCCTTTTAAGTTTTCTACATGGTATCAGAGCCAAGAAAAATCCCTAACCCTAACAGCCGCCTTGCCTGTTTCACTAAAACCCTAACAGCCGCAGCCGCCGTCCTGCCTGAGCGCGACTCCGGCGACCTCCAAACCTGCTCGCGACTGCTCGGCCTGCTCACGACTGTCAGTGCTGCTACCTGCGTTTTGCTCGGCTTCAACAATCGCCGACTGAATCAACAAACATCGATTGTTAAGGCGCTCGCGACTGCAGCTGGGTTCTTCGGCTTCGTTCGGCGGCGACTTCAACGCGACTTCAGCTGGGTTCTTCAGCTTTGTTCTGTGGCGACTTCAAAGGTGTTTTTCGGCTTCGTTCTGCGGCGACTTCAACGGTTTTTCGGCTTCGTTCATCAGCGACTTCAACGCGATTCGCGATTTTCAGCGCAATCGATTTTCAGCGCGAACTTGGCCAGCGATTTCTGACTGTGTGCGCACAACTCCGGCACTGCCTGACAGCTTTCCAGCATCTGCCATCTTCGAGACAGCATCTGCCATCTTCTCTGACAGCCTGCATTTATCAGCACTGCTTAATTTTCCAGCATTAGATCCAACAGCTTTCCGATTGTTGTTTTTTCGTTGTGTGGTCCAGTTCAAACGTCAAAACTAGTAAAGCTAGTTTCGGATAATGGATATGTTAGAAGACAAAGGGACAACTGTTAAAATATCCAGTAATAGCCCTACAATCCAAATAACGACCATCCGGTTAAATGGTGACAACTTTCTTCGGTGGTCACAGAGTGTCAGGATGTTCATCCGTGGCCAAGG
>JBBMEG010000020.1:1666759-1703765 GCA_037832605.1 Cyclanthera cordifolia | reverse complement strand
CCTTAAGGTGCGCCTTGCGCCTCAGGCCCCAGAGGGCCATTGCGCCTTAGTGCGCCTTGGGCTTTTTAAAACACTGGCCCACCTTATCTTTTAAATGTGTTTAAGAATCCTCACCTTTCCAATGTGGGGCAATTGCCACAAGGTGAGTATCTCCAACATGACCCCTCAAGATGATGCCATTTTTTGGAAAGTCATCTTAAATTAGGTTCGATTGTGGCTTGAAATATACCCTTTTTGGCTCACTCGCTTGGATCGGATCCGAATATTTGGGATCATCAAATGCCTGCTTAAGTTTTTTTCCGCTTGGGTGAGGTCCTCACTAGTTAGGCATAAAATAATCTTTATTCTGTGAGAGGTTGCCGATAAGTAGGACTTATCCAAGGAGGGGCATAAAGGGTATTTCCCATAATTAGTTAGTGGGGAGCGTTTTTAGTCTTCATTTGATAGTGGTATGTAAAGGGGGTATTGCGTTGGAAGGTATTGAGAATTTTGGAAGTTTCTTGTAGAGAGGAGATTGACCAGCTCAGCTTCTCAAATTGTCGTTGTCTTTTTGTTTTTTTGATTTTTCAGTTTATGCATTCATCACAATTGTTCGAAGAACTCCTGATCAATGAGTGCTTTTCTATTGCTCTGTATTAGCTGGTATTTGGTATCCCGTTGGTGCTTGTGCTTTGGTTGCAGGAGTTTGGTAGATAGCTAACACATTCTTGTGAATTTTTAGGATGCAATGACACATATATGGAAATCACTAGTGGATGACTCGAAAAGAACTATCGATGAAAACTTAGATCTTATATTAACTGATTTGATAACACAAATTGGATCTAGACTTTGGCGGTCGCGAGAAGCATCTTGTCTTGCTCTTGCTGACATTATACAAGGACGAAGGTTTAGCCAGGTAATTATCATACTGTCTCTGCATGCAGCATTTTTCTTCAACATATTTGGTTTCCTTCAACATTTTCATTGTTTGCCTCGATGCAGGCACTTGTTTTTTACTGAACTTGGATATACAATTAATATCAAAATCTTTGATTGAAGATCTAGCAAAATACTTCAGTATAATCTAAAATGTCTTATTAGTCAATAATATATATGATTTTGTACTACCTTTAATTTATCAGTCGTCTTAAGTCATGCAATTTTTTTCCCTTTTTAGTACTGTTTAAAAAATTTAGTAAACACCAGATATGTATTAGATGCCATATTGAATTATGCTAAATCACCAATCAACCTAAAAGTGTGAGCTGATAGGTTGGGGTAGATTTAATTATATCAACTAACAAGTATTATTCAACTTTGGGGTAAATCTCATTGATTTAATTCGGTTAACCTTCGAACTCTTGTATCACAACTACAACATATAGATACTCTAGAGGATAATGGCCAATTATCATTTTTTGAGATTGAAAATCGTCGAACTCTTCGTGAACAGATTGAGTTGCTAACAGCACAAGAAAACACTTGCTAGAAAAATTTATTAACTGTAGTTGCTAACGGCACAAGAAAGCGTTGAATGAAGCACGAATAAGCTACCTCTATAATAAGCTGGGCATGACGTCATATTTGTTCCAGCTTGAGGGGGAGTGTTAGAGGTTGTATATTAGTAGTTTGTATTAGGTTTAGAATTAAGATTAGGAATAGGTTTAGGGGTTAGGATTAGGATTAGGATTAGGAATAGGTTTAAGATGTAAACCTATATAAAGATATTTCCTCTAACAATAAAATTACGAAAACTCTTTTAGTCACAAGCTTATTTACATGTCATTTATTCATTCATTGTCCTTTTGCTTTGCGGTTTTAGAATTTGATAAATTGTGAGAAACCCATAAAACCTTCTGGATAATATCTAAGGTTTCACAAATATATATAGTACATAGAATATCAAATCTTGAAAAATCTCCTAACAAACATAGATAATATCTAAGTAATATCTTAAATTGTACTCTAATGAGTTTAGTTTAGCCACGGGAGCAAAAGTTTCTTGATAGTCTATCCCATAGGTTTGAGTAAACCCTTTAGCAACCAACCTTGCTTTGTACCTCTCAATACTTCCATCAACGCAACATTTTACAGTAAATACCTATTTACATCCTACTGTCTTCTTCTCTTCTGGTAATTCCATTACATCCCACATATGATTCTGTTTGAGCGCATTCATCTCTTCCATAACTGCTAAGTTCCACTTCCGATCTTCTAGGGCTTCCTGTATACTCTTTGGAACAAACAGGTTGGTTATCCTAGATGTAAAGGCTCTATGAGTAGCGGATAATTTATGGTATGACAAAAAGTTCCTAATAGGATATTTCGTGCAGCTACAGGTTCCTTTCCTGTATGTTATAGAAATTTAAAGATCAGAAACATCAGATGATTGATTTTGATTTTCAGGATGAGAAGGGTTAGAAGAATTACCAGGATTTATAGGAGCAGTCGTCGGAGCCTCAGGTTGGCCATGTGTCGAATCAACCAGCGCATCATTACTATTTTGATTCGGCTTTCTTCTAGTATAAACTTGAAACTCAGAAACACCCCGCTGTACCTCTTCTTCTGAAGGAAACACTACTCCCTCTGACCAAGAACCTACCATATTATATTCTGGAGTAGTGGAATTACGATCAACCACCTCGTGATGAACGAACTTAGGAAGATGTAAAAGACCAAACTTGCTCTTTATCATTCCCTTTTGTAGATGTCTCCTCCTGAAGGGAATTGGAAAAATAGGGTTGGTCTTCTATAAAAGACACATCCAAACTTCATACACCTTTCTTGTGAAAGGGTCATAACACCTATAAGCCTTCTTATGGGATACATTCCCTAAGAATACACACTTAACGGCTCTAGGATCTAGTTTAGAGAATAAGGGACTAGACACGTGAACAAAGACTTGACAACCAAAAACCCTGGCAGACAGATCAGAAAAGATCCGAATTGTAGAGAAGGTCTTTGTAAGATGTTCTAAAGGAGTGTGAAAACCTAAAACTTACCTAGGCATTCGGTTTATGAGATAGGTAGCTATAAGAACAGCATCACCCCATAGATATTGTGGTACATGCATTGAAAACATAATCGCACGAGAAATTTCTAACAAGTGCCGATTTTTCCTTTCAGCAATACCATTCTGTTGAGGTGTATTTCTACAGGTTGATTGGTGATAGACGCCTTTACTATATAAGAACTCACTTAAGTGACTGTTAAAGTATTCTGTCCCATTATCAGAACGAAGAATACTTATCTTAGTTTTGAATTGGTTTTCAATCATGTTATAAAATCTAATAAAGACCTCTTTAACATCAGATTTGTGTGCAAGAAGATATACCCAGGTGACACAACTATGGTCATCAATAAAGGTAACAAACCACTTTTTTTCCACCCCAGGTAACTATTTTAGAAATCCCCCCAAACATCACTATGAATTAAATAAAAAGGCGCAGACGCTTTATAGTTTTGAGGCAAATAGGAAATACGATGGGTTTTTGCAAGAGAACAATGTTCACATTTCATTTTTGAGCAATCAATTCCTACAAACAATTTTAGAAACAACCGTTTTAAATAAAAAAAATTAGGATGTCGTAACCTATAATGCCATAACTTTAAAGTATCCCTAATAGAATTAGAGCTAACACTACTATATCCCTGAATTTCCTTATGACTTTTAGAATCTTCCTCAAAATAGTAAAGGCCGTCGATCAATCTAGAACGTCCAATCATCTTCTCCGACTCCTATTCTTGGAAAAAACAAAACGAATCACAGAAGATAACACGACAGTTAGAATCCTTAGAGAGTTTACTAACTGATAATAAATTGAAAGTCAGTTTAGGGACATGAAGAACATTTTGTAGAGAAATTTTTAAGGATAAACTGATGGCTCCTTTTCCATAGACAGGAGAATAACTACCATCAGCTATTCTGATTTTATCATAGTATAGAGGGGAGTAGGTTTGGAACAGGTCTGGCGAGTTCGTCATATGATCTGATGCTCCAGAATCTATGACCCATGGAGCTAAACTAGAACATGAAAAGGTAGATTACCTGTTTGTGCCAACGAGACACTTGGATTACCAGATGAAGCTGAAGTGTCCTTTAGCAGTTTCAGAAGTTGATCAATTTGCTCCTTATTTAATACGGTTGATTCAGCATGATTTGCACTAGCAGTAGGAGGACGAGTATTCTTCTCCCCTGTCTACTGTTTCTGTAGTTAGCAGGTTTCCCATGAAGTTTCCAACAATATTCCCTAGTATGATATGGTTTATGACAGTAGTCACATGTAACTCGGGGTTTGTTAGCTTTATGTGAAGAAGCTTGGTTCACTGTAGCATCTACTAACAGGGCTGAACTTTCCACTATATCCACTGACTTTCTTCCAATCATGACATACCGACGACTCTTTTTCCTACAAACTTCTGAGAAAGCTTCACTAATCGTAGGAAGGTTAGTTTTACCAAGAATTATACCTCGTACTTCATCAAATTCTACATTAAGACCAGCTAGAAATTTGTAAATACGATTGTTTTCAACAAGGTTTTTATAATGTTTATGGTCCTCAATTGATTTCCATTCATAATTATCGAATAATTCAAGGTCCTGCCAAATTCTCTTTATAGAATGAAAATATTGGGTTACAGAATTACCTCCCTGCTTCACGTCTCCTAGTTTGAGATTTAATTCAAAAACCTGCGACTGATTTTTCAGGTCGGAATACATCTCAGTAACACTATCCCACAATTCTTTAGCAGTAGCATAGCACATATAATTGCTACTTATTTCTTCGGTCATATAGTTTACCAACCAAGTCATGACCATGGAATTCTCGGTATCCCAAACAGGAAACGTCGGGTCATCTTCTTGAGGGACTTTCTTATCTCCTGTCAGGTATCCTATCTTACCTTGGCCGCAAATGAACGTTCTGACACTCTGTGACCACCGAAGGAAGTTGTCACCATTTAATCGAATGGTCATTCTCTGAATCGTAGGACTATTATTGGGTAGTTTCTTCTTTGGCTTCTGACATGACTATTTTGAATCTGTGACCTGGAAGAAAGTACAAACAGGTGCTGGAAAAAAAGTTGACTTGCTAGAACACTAAGACGTCGAGCACGCTGCTGGCTAGACTGCGAACTAACGGAAGACTCTGCAGAAAACTTGCAACGTGCTGCACCACAATCTCGAACTGACTGAACCCACTGTAGAACACTGGCAAACTTGCAAACACTGGCGACCTCGCAACTGCAGCACGAACACTGGCAGAACAATGGTGAAATCGCGAAACACTGGCGACCTCGAACTCGTGAACCCGCGACTGCAGCATGAACGGACCCGAACTTGCAACCTCGACGCGTGTATGAATAGACGCGACTGCAGCACAACCTGGACACGAACTTGGACTCGCGACGAGCTCAGACTGCGACGAACGGGCGACGGAGCGATGCGACGAACTCAGACTGGAGCGATGCGACGAACTCAGACTGGAGCGATGCGATGAACTCAGACTGCGACCAAACTGGCGGCGGAGCGACGGACTAGCGGCGGGCGGACAGCAGACTGGTGGCGAAGAACCTGAAAAACTACGGTTTCATTTTCTAGGTTACGGTTTTTATTGTTTTTAGGCTCTGATACCATGTGAAAAATATGGAGAAAATCTTAATTTTACTTCTCACTCAACATAATTTATACAACACAGGTTACTTAAATAGTAACATAAACTAATAAATATGAAAAAATAATATATAATAAGATATATTTTTTCTTATTATATTTACAAGAATAATATTAAAACTAATAAAACCAACAGGCATAAACCTTATGGTTTTTCATTAAGGTTTCACAAATATATATATATTACATAGAATATCAAATCTTGAAAGATCTCGTAACAAACATAGATAATATCTTAAATATCTACTAATATTCAAATATCAAATCTAACCTATTTAGAGAATATCTCTAATATTTATTATTCCTAAAAGAACTCTATGTTGGATGCTTGCAGTTGGTTTTTGCCACTCCCTTATGACATATAATATATATATTACATAGAATATCAAATCTTGAAAGATCTCGTAACAAACATAGATAATATCTTAAATATCTATTAATATTCAAATATCAAACCTAACCTATTTAGAGAATATCTCTAATATTTATTATTCCTAAAAGAATTGTATGTTGGATGCTTGCAGTTGGTTTTTGCCACTCCCTTACGACACATAATTTTTGCCACTATTTTTATGGGCATTAAACACTTTGGTTAGCGATCAATCGTGCATTCTTGTGGCATATTTTGTATAAAAAAACAACAAAATATTTAAGGTTGTATTTTCTTCTTTTAATCGCATTCTATGGTGGCGTAGAATTATACAACCTTTTAGTCTTTATTACTTATCCTTTTTTATATCTAATTGTAAGGTTTTCAACCTAATCACCTTTTGGTGCTTCGAGTTCAATTCCTCATCATTGATGTACCAAAGAAATCGTTTCTTATTCCAAAAAGAAAAAATAACTCTTTTTACATCTAGGTAGAAAAGCATCTGGAAAAGTTGTGGTCAGTAGCATTTCGAGCCATGGATGACATCAAGGAGACAGTTCGAAACTCTGGGGACAGGTTTTGTCGTTCCATCACGTCATTAACAATAAGACTATGTGATGTCTCCTTAACAGAATTAGCAGATGCCAGTAACGCAATGAAAATTGTTCTTCCTTTTTTACTCTCAGAAGGAATGATGAGCAAAGTTCATAGTGTTCGCAAAGCATCTATCAGTGTTGTGATGAAGCTTGCAAAGGTTAGTTTTGTTGCAAATTCATGTTTTAGTGCTTTATATTGCTTTGTTGGAAACATTCTATGTTTAAGCCTTATTGTAAATGATTAGGATTTATTGATAGATTAATAGGTATGTTATTTTTATGCAGTTGTGATCACAATTGGTGGAAAATGTTTGAATTATTTATTTAGTACAACTTTATTAATGCCCAGGCCGTCAAATTCTAGAATCTGGAATAGCAAGTTCAAATCCTTGAGCAAGAGGTTGAGTTGTGGAAGAGAGAATGAAAATGGGTGTGCTTGGAAGTTAGTGAGGATTAAATGCAAAATTGGGACTAAATATTTTTAAACACAAACATTAATATATACTAAAAAGACCCATTAATTTACAAATAGACACATTTAAAAAATCATTAGTTTATAAATTTTTTATTATAAATTTATAAAAGGTAAGGAGATGATTTTCTCTAGTTATAGGCTTTTAGAGAATGAAAAGAAAGATTAAATATTTTTTGGACAATTTTACCCTCTTCACACATGTTAAATTATCTTAAAATTAACTTAAAGGGGTTAATTGCAACACTTTTAAAACTTTAGAGGAGGTGATTGCTCAAATTGAAAGTTTAAGTACTTAATTGTTACAAACGTCATACTTTAGGGTGGTTTGTGCAATTTTCCCATAAATTAAAGGCTTATTCCATGTATTCTTCCTTTATTATGATAAGGACCTGAATTGCCCCTTCGTTTCTCTTTCTTTTGTTTTTTTAGTTCTTGAACATTTACCAAGGTTGTGCTTCTTTTCTGAAGTTTCTTTTTTCTCTCGCTTTTTCTTTTTAAACATTTTCTTTTTGCAGGGCGCAGGACTTGCTATTCGTCCACAATTATCTGATTTGGTCTGTTGTATGCTTGAAAGCTTATCTAGCCTTGAAGATCAAGGACTCAACTATATTGAGGTTAGTTTGGCTAATTGATGTACACAAGTGAGAGAATACTAAAAGGGCTGAACTATAATGGGCTAATTGTCGTACCGATTTTCTTGGATTATCTTCTTTGGTTTTACTGGTCTATCTCTCTATGAAACCCATGTTTGTTTTTTACCTTATTAACTATGTCTTTGTTTTTAGTTTCGATAGGTATGTAACTTTTTCAATCATTAATGAAATAATTTCTTGCTTATAGAAAGAGGGAGTACCTAAAATCTTATTAATGAATGAGGAATGAATACATGAAAGCAAGTTTTTGAATAAGAGTATTTATTTTTATGAGATGAAGGCAAGTTGTTAGTTTTGCTATTGGAAAAGACGAACTCTTTCCCATTCTAAACATATTCAGTGCGTGGCTAAACTTGTCAAACCATGCCCTGGGGCTCTTTTTCAAACCATATAATGATTTTCGAAGCCTACATACCTTGGTATTCTCCTTTAGAGCAACAAACCCATATGGTTGCTCCATATAAACTTCTTCCTCAAGGTCACTGGGTAGAAATGCATTTTTGATATCAAGCTGATATAACGGTCAAGAATTCAAAGTTGCCATAGAAATAAATTATTGAATGGACCTCATCTTGGCAACTGGAGAGAAAGTATCACTATAATCAACACCATAAGTTTGAGCATAATCCTCGGCAACTAACCGTGCTTTCAAACGTGCCACCGATCTATCCACTTAAAACCAATCGTTTGTTTGTCCATTGGTCAATCTACTAACTCCAAGTTTCATTATCATTAGTGCTTCCTTAAAAATAGGGGATGGATTCTCTATTTCCATCACTATACTACTTTTCTAGAAACAAATACGGTAAGACAGCATCATTTTTGGGCAAGCTCACCTTCACATGAAAATTGGATTTTCGAAAGAATTTGAAAGATGATGAAATTAATGATTATGTTGTGACTCTTGCCCTCCTTGACTCAAATCCCCTTGGTAACTCACAAGACAAGATGGTATGGTTTTTAGAGCCCTCTTGTGTCTTTAAAGTAAAATCAGCTTCGATATTTTTAGGGGCAACTGGGCAAGCTCGCCGGTTGACAAGGATTGCGCCTCAAGCTTGAGAGAGTTATTGCGCCTTGGGCTTTTTAGAACATTGAGTGCATCCACGTCAACCATTGCCTAACACCACCTAAATGGGACAATGCCTCACTCATATTTTTAAAAACCACCACATAATCAATAGATGTAACAAAAGAATTACCAGGTGAGGGCAATTGATGATAAGACAGAAACCACGAATTAGAATAGGTACAAGACTTCTTAGCTTTACGAAGGGCAATTGGTAAGTCAAGGTCATCACTCACTTGCAAATCATCTAACAAAGACATTGGTGGTGTAGGACATGTAGTTGTAGATTGTTTTCGCTGACGCCTAATAGACCAGAGTTATAAGAGGACTAGAAGGAACCAACTCTGAAGGAGACAACAATATTTGATGGTGTTGAGACCACCCCATATCAAAACAAGTCATTCTCCTGGGAAGATGGGCTAGACGACGGACTAAAAGCTACACCTTCAAAGAACGCAATATCCGATGAAACAATATGCTTCTTGGAAGTTGAACAATAACAACGATATCCCTTTTTGAACTTGTGAATAACCTATGAAGGTGCATTTTAAAGATTTCGGATCTATATTTGTACGATGAGGACTAATATCCCAAACAAAACATATGTGCACCCAAAGATTTTAGGCAAAAATGGAAACATTTCTTTAGTAGGAAACAGGACATTAAATGGAATGTCACCCTCCAAAACACTTGAAGGCAAGCGATTAATCAAGAAACAAGTTGTACTAACAGCATCAACTCAAAAATGCTTTGAGACATCATTTGAAAAGATAAGGCCCTTGCAGTATCGAGGAGATGTTTGTTCTTTCTCTTTGCTACCTTATTTTGGGATAGAGTATTAGGACACGAACACTAATGAATAATACCTTTATTGCTTAAATAGGAACAAGAACATTAGAAAAATATTCACCCGTATTTTCAGTATGCAATATTTTGATAGAAACATCGAATTGAGTTTGAATTTCATCATTAAAGCTATAAAGCACTGACACTTCATTTTGGGTGGAGTGTCCGTATCAGACACGTGTCGGACACGGACACGCTCGGACACGCGAATTGAAGTGTCCAATATTTTTTTTTTTTAATTTAATAACGGACATGGCTAGGACACGGCAAGGACATGTTTGCTTTTTTTTTGAAAAAAATAGTTTGTTTAACTCAAATAAGATGATCATTTTGTTTCTTTTAATTAGTCCACTCTCAGAAAGTAAAACTCGCATTTTTTATCTTAAAATTAAAAAAAAAAAAAACAAATTAACCTCATAATATTGAATTGAACCAAGAAAACTTCTCCAACAATCTAATTGATGCCTACGTTAGAGAAGAGAATTGTTCATCTTCCTCTTTGTCACTTTGCCTCTCCACCAATCTATCTTCAACAAGATTCGCCTCACCATTAATCAATGAAAGGTTTCTTTTTCTAAATAAAATAAGAGTCGTCTCACATCCTTCCACTCAATCACCAACGAGTCCCCTCTCTTGAGTAAATCTCCAAATACTATCAAGCAAATGATTTCTTAAAAAATATTTAAGCATAGAAAAAAAAGTAAAAATCAAAGTACTTTGAATAAAATCATTTATTGTTTTCATATTATTTGGTCTAGTTATTATTATTACTATATATAAAAATAAAATTGACGTAGCCCAAACGTGTCGTGTCCTAGTTTTTTAAAAATTGGCGTGTCACCGTGTCCGGTCGTGTCTGTGTCCGTGTCTGTGCTTCTTAGCATTAAAGGCACAAAAGATAGAAAACAACTCAAAACGTTTTTTCATTGAATAAACCTAACTGAGACAAGAATAATCTTCCAAATAAGTGACAACATACCTAAAACCAGTGTTACAAACTACAGGACTTGGACCCCAAACATCTGGATGTACTAATTCAAATGGAGCATCAGCTCGCTTGAACAAGAAAATGGCAAGCTGTTCTTACTTGAGCAAGGAAATGGCAATCTGTTCTTTCACCCTATTTGAGGGTTAATGTTTCGTCTTTGTTTCTCGGTACTTGTGTGAATGAGGTTCTCCTTCCGTCAGTTTTGGTTTGTAGTAGGTTTTTTTTTTGGTAGAGGACTTGCTTGCTAGTTTCTTTTTCTATCAGTTGTAGATTTGAATGGTTCTTTGTCCAATAACTGTTTTCTTGTTTTTTTTTAAAACAAGAAAGACGGCATCTTTCATTCAAATATATATATACATAAATATATATATGTAATATGATAAAATAAAACTATTGCTCAGAGAGATAATCTCTTGCAAAGAAAAAACAATGAATTAAGATAATTAAACAGGAAAATATCATGAATTGAGTGCGTAAAATATTAAAGTTGGTTGCCATAACCTTGGATTGTTTCATTTGTTTCTGCACTTTTTCTATTTGTTGTGGAGAGGTATCTAAATTCTTTGATCTTTGCAGTTGCATGCAGCAAATGTTGGAGTACAAACAGATAAGCTTGAGAATCTCAGAATTTCAATTGCAAAGGGATCTCCTATGTGGGAAACTCTAGACATGTGCATTAAGGTTGTGGATGATGATTCATTAAATTCATTGATTCCTCGGCTTGCTCATTTGATTCGATCTGGAGTAGGCCTCAACACAAGGTCTAAATGCTGCAATTCTTCTTCTTTTTTTTTAATTATCTCTTGTTCTAACGAATGGAAGTTACTAATTCCTTATCCACTGAATAGAATCATGGAATCCGAACTATGAGCTAGATGTAGAAAAGTTATGCCAAGAGTTCTGGGAAGAAGATGAATTATGCAATATGTGATTCATATAGGATAGCCAAGGAATAAAGAGTTCATAATTTTAGAAAACTTAATGTTATATTTTTTGCTAGTGGTATTTTTTGTTTAACTTTTGTATTTTTTACCAGGGTTGGTGTTGCCAACTTTGTGACCTTATTGGTTCAAAAGGTTGGCCCTGATATCAAACCATATACAAACATGCTATTGAGGTTGTTGTTTCCAGTGGTCAAGGAGGAGAAGAGTGTTGCAGCAAAATGTGCCTTTGCTGCTGCTTGTTCGGTGGTTTTGAAATTTTCAGCACAATCTCAAGTTCAGAAGATAGTCGAAGATAGCACATCTCTACACATGGGGGACAGGAATGACCAAATTTCATGTGCTCTATTAATCAAAAGCTATTTGTCCATGGCCTCAGATGTTCTGAGTGGATATCTCGTGGAAGTTATTCCAGTTATTTTTGTCTCGAGGTTTGAAGAAAACTACTCTTTAGTAGACTGACTAAACATCGATAGTTAGACTAGTTTCTGTATTTCATGTTGTTTCATTATTTTATATCCCTATAAACATAATATATCATTGCTAAGTGGTTCAGGAAGGATGCCTGACCAAAAGGATTAGCATCTTTAATATCTAAATTATGATTAATCCCAATTGGCAGTGAGATCATTCTGCTCCTATTTCGATTTAAATATGCTAGTGCTTTTTAAAAATTTTTTTTTTTTTTTATATAAAAATCAGCGATCATGTGATTAGGTGTCTCATTGCCTTTTCCACGTTGGCGTATGACTCCTTGCCAAAATGAGATGATTAGGTGTCACGTGTAAAATGGTTCAGAATGTACTATAAGAAGGCATGATGTTAGCTCCTCACCACACTTAGGCTATGTTGCCTAAGTGAGTTACCTCATGGCACACGAGTGTGTCATGGTGTGGGTGAGTGTTGTAAGATGTGTTTTTTAAGTGACTTCTTTTGGAATGAAGATCCGAGGAAAGCATTGGGTAGCAGTGTGGCACAAGTGTGCCCATATTGCACCCCTTCCCATGGGATGGAGCTTGGACCATATATCGAGTCACATTTTAGTGTAAGCGCAATAACCGCGCTAAGTACTATTATAGAATATGTTGTGACGACCCACGTCCATGATGCGACTAAGGAGGATGTTGCATCATCTATCATACCAAAAAAAGTGTCAAGAGTGCCAAAGGAGGCATTAAAAAGCAATCATCTATGTTGTTGACAAGATCAATGTTAAGGCTTAGTGACGACATGATAGGCTTCAGGCCATACCGACAATGTGAAATCTTGAGATTGAGTTTTGACGAGCAGTTTTGGAAAGTGCATATAAGTCTAAGATGTAAACTCGCCTAGTTTGGTGTGAATCAGACATTCGACAGACTCTCCATGTTACTGTATGAACCCTCGCCAAAATGATGTGCATAGGTGTCACCTTGAAAATAGTCTAGTATAGGGCGGCATGGCATCGGCTTCCCATCACCTTTAGGCCATGTAGTCTAAGTGAGCTATCCCATGGTACACGAGTGTGTCATGGTGTGGCAAGTGTCTTGGGCGGCTTACTTCATAATGTAGATTTGAGGATAGTTTCAGATTCGAGGATGAAGCCACAAAGCATGAGCAAAGCAAGTTGTGGCTACAATTCCCCTTAAAGCTTGTCATGATGAATAAAAAGTCATGGCATGGCACAGACTAAAGAGTCGGACCGTGACACACAATAGTGTCCCAATGTGTTTTTATTTTATTGCATTCGAAACAACTTCCCTTTTCTCTCAATATTTGGTACTTCTTAGTTCTTACGGCTTCAACTACTTTTTTTCTAGCCTTTTAGCACCTCCCACTTTCCTCGAGTGGGATTTCTCTTTTATGTTAGTCCCTGATTTTCTTTTTTTCCCAAATATTCCATTCTTTGAGATTGTTAATTGAGACCTACTGGTCTAGGCATCGGATTTGTCTCTGTGAGAATTGTTTCCTCCTCAAATTCCTCTTCAAGTAGTGGTGGTGATGTTGTCCAACCACCATACCTTGAAATGTTCGTCATCCCTTTTCCTCCCCGTTTCTTCCCATTTATTTTCTCACTGAATCTTTTAAATTTTAACTATGCAAACCTGATTGTGGGGCAATCATCTTTATCCTTGTCGGGCTTCAACCTCTGTCTGCGGTGGAATGTAACACTTTCATATAGTGCATTTTGGCAACACGTGTGGCCCAAAGGAGCTCTATACCTGCTCAAGTTCAGTAGTCAGTAAACAAGCAACATGAATAAGTTCTCTTGAAGGATGTACTTGCCTTTGTCAAATATTCCTTCTTTGGTAGTTGGTACCATAATGTTGAGGGTTGGCAGATTCAAACCGGCAACCTCTAGATCAAGGATATATGTCCATTATTTTTGTGCTAATCCCTCTTTTTCCATATCAAAGATTCTAGAATGAGAAAGAAATCCTTAATTTTCTACGGTTAACTATGAAGTTTTCAGCCACCTCTATCGCTAGTATGGCATAGATGATTGGTTATATGTTGATAGATCTAATGAGATTTATATTATTTGTTTGTGCTTTTATTATATTGTAACAGAGATCAAACCTTATTGTTTATCATTTGGGATTGGGTAATTTTCCAGTTACATTTTATTGGTTGGTTGGATTAGCTACAAGTTTCATCTCCTCTTATTATTAAGGGAGTTGTGTTTTTTTTTTCAACTAGTTATGATGATTTCATTAAAAAAAATAAAGTAAAATAAAGATCAGTACGCTTCTGCACATCTTAATTAATTGTGAATATTGAAGGCTGTATCTCCCTGTCATCATTTATGTTCTATTAACTCTTGGATTTATAAAGTTAGTTTATGATTTTTTATTTATTTAGATTTGAAGATGATAAGCATGTTTCTGGGTTATTTGAGGAGTTGTGGGAAGAAAATACTAGTGGTGAACGTATAACTCTGCAATTATATTTGGGAGAAATTTGTTCTCTCATATGCAATGGAATCACGTCATCATCGTGGACCAGTAAAAAGAAAGTAAGTGGTGTTCTTATCAATGTAACTCCTTTCTACCTTTTTTTATTTGAAGGATTTTTCTTTACTATTTTTTTCATTTTCATTGCTTGTTCCCATCTTGTAGTCAGCACAAGCAATTTGCAAACTTTGTGATGTTTTGGGCGAGTCCATATCATCTTATCATCAACTCTTGCTCCAGTCTCTTATGAAAGAAGTTTCTGGCCATATATGGGAGGTACCCTTATATGACTTTATTACCCAAAACAAATATGGTGTATGATTTTCAGGAATAGGTCTTACTTGAAGACAAGAAATTGCTGAAGCTTTAAAGTTTTTTTATGCATTTTTCTTTGACAAACGTAGCATGAAATTAATTCATCGTGTTAAGAGTATGATGAAGAGGATTCTGGTAGTTTAATAGAATAATGTTGAGAAAATCTGAGCTGGTAACGATGGGGATTCAACAGCTTCACTCCCTTTTTTATTTTTTTGGTAATATTTCCTACTCTGACAGGGAAAAGATGCCATACTGAATGCACTGGGTGCTATTTCAACTGCTTGCCACAAATTAATTTCTGCTGCAGATCCTACCATGCCCAATGCCATTGTAAAACTGGTATCTTCTTCCTGCTCCAAGAAAGCGAAGAAATTCCGAGAAGCAGCTTTTGCTTGTCTTGAGCAGGTGCGTAATGTGTGTATTCATAGAGACCCGTTAACTCATTAATGAATTGCTTTCCTTTTTGGTTATCACTTGCGGCATCTATGGATGTGATAGAATCTATCAATTTTATTACCAAGAGGCTAAGAACGAGAATCTTGCCCTCCCTTCTCCAAGATTGAGAATTACAAAAATGTTCAAAAATGAGAGTGACCCCTACACAAACTAACAATTAACTACCCTACTCATGTGACACTGTAAGGTATGACTGATCCTCAACCTGAAAAACTGTGTAAAATTAGAGCAAAAATATATCTCTATTTTATTCATTATGAAAAGGTTTCTTAAATAGAGAACCTTGTTGTATAGATAAGGGAATAAGTATAAAATCTCCCTAGATCAATAATACTCATAATTACATAATATCTTCCATACCCAGCTTGTCTATCATCCTATCAAACTTTATCTTTGGAAGATTTTTTCTAAAACATCAGCCACTTGTTCAGTATTTGGTACGTAGGGAATACATATAGCTCTAGCTTCAATTTTCTCTTTTATGAAGTGGCTTATCTACTTCAATGTTTTTGTTCTATAATGAAGGACCGGATTATGAACAATGGAGATTGTTGATTTTTTGTCACCGTAAATGCGCATAGGCACGTTTTGATAAAATTTCAATTCATCCATTAATCCATTTTCCTTCACAAATACCACGAGCTAAAACTCTAAATTCATCCTCGGCACTGCTTCTTGCTACTCTACTACACTTGGTCTTTTGCTTCTCCAAGTGACTAAATTTTCACCAACAAATGAGCCATAAGCGAGAAAGGCGATAGCCTTGAAAGCATTGGCTACTAGTCTTGGTTTTTTGCTTCTCCAAGTGACTAAATTTCCACCAACAAACGAGCAGTATTCAGAGGTCGATCTTCTATCTATGGAGCTGCCTACCCAATCAGCATCGGTGTAGACCTCAATACGTAAATTACCCTGTTCCTTAAACAATATGCCTTTTCCTGGAGTAGGGTCGGGAGCATGCATAAATTGACTAACCATACTAACTGCAAAAGCAATGTCCGGGCGTGTATGAGATAAGTAGATAAGTCTTCCCACCAATCTCTGATATTTCTCTTTATCTTTAACTTCATTGTCTGTAGCTGGCTCTAATTTCACATTTAGCTTAATGGGAATTTCTGCTGTTTTGCAGCGAAGCAGACCAGTTTCTTCTAACAAATTCAAGACATTTTCTTTGATTTACTTCAATACCAGCCTTTGATCTAGAGAATTCCATTCCTAGGAAGTATTTTAAGAATCTCAAGTCTTTAATTTGAAATTTCCTTGCTAGTTTCATTTTGAGAACTAAACTACTCAGAGCCTGAACTTTTTTATGACTAGTTGTCGCTTCCCGAAAGTAATAGAAGTCGTCCAGTATCCCAGCACGTCCAATCATCATCCCCGATACATGATCTTGAAAAACACAGTGTGATTCATAAAAAATAACACAACAATTAGAATCCTTTGAAAAGTTACTGGCTAGTTTTGGGACATGAAGGAGAGATTGTAAAGTCAGGTGTGATGACAGACTAATAGTTCATTTTTTCTGTAATAAAAGAAAAACTACCGTCTGCTATTCTAATTTTCTCATTACAAGAAAGGAGAATAAGAATCGAAATAGTTTGAGGAACTAGTCATATGGTCAGACGCTTTGAAATCTATAATCCATGGAGATGAATTCAGACAAGAGAAGGCGTAAGGATAATTACCTGTTGTGCCAAGGAAACACTAGGATTACCCGAGCCCGAAGTAGTTCTTAGCAGTGGTAGGAGTTTTCGATTTTCTCTTTGTTAAGAGGACTAGAATCGGCAATATTGGCCTTTGATGACATTGATTAGCGACTACTACTTTTCTCACCTTGTCTAGTGCTTTTCAAGTTTGCAGGTTTTTCATGAATTTTCCAGCAATTTTCACGTGTATGTCACGATTTATTGCAATGATCACACCTTATGCGAGGTTTGCCCACATGTTGTGATGCCTTTAGTGCCACATTTTCAGCAATTAGGGCAGAACATTCTATAGGATCACTAGATTTTTTTTCTCGATCATTACACTTCGACGAATTTTTTCTCTCCGAACTTCTGAAAAACTTCTTTTATGATAGGAAAAATAATTTTTCCAAGTATTCTACCATGCACCTCATCAAATTCAATATTAAGACCTGCAAGAAACTTGTAAATACGTTCATCCTCAATTATTTTTTTGTAGTTTTTTTGGTCCTTGGTACTCTTCCATTCATAGAAGTCGAACAAGTCAAGCTCTTGTCATAGCCTCTGAAGGGAGTGAAAATATTGAGTAATAGAGTTGCTTCCTTGTCTTATCTCACTCAACTTGAGTTTTAATTCAAACACTTGTGACTTATTCTCTAGATCGAAGTACATTTCTGTCACAATGTCTTAGAGTTCTTTTGCTGTGTGTAACACATAAGTTTATTTCTTCAATCATAGAGTTTACTAACCAGGTCATGACCATGGAGTTTTCGGCATCCCAAGTGGCAAATGACACATCGTCCTTGGATGGTGCTACTTTGTCTTCAACAAGATACCCTGTTTTTCCTTGTCCACGCTTTAAGACTAACGGAGAAAGTTGTCTCCATTAAGGCGTATGGTTGTGATTTGGACAGTCGGGCTATTGATATGACTCCAGTTGTCTGTGATTTTGACAAGTTAGGATTTATTTTCTGGCATAACTATTTGTTAAGATGAGAAAATAATATTAATCAGTTGCTATTAGAAAGTGTGGGCATCCATCTTAAAACCAATTGGCAATGAGAGGAGTAGCCCACCTTATCTTAAGAATACTTGGATGACTCTCCACCTTACCGATGGGACATTATGGGATCCTCAACACGCCCTCTCAAGATGGTATCTCTTTTGGGCTCACCAATCTTGAATCAGATCTCAATTTCATATTTATTGGACTGAATACCCATTGGCGTTTATGGGCTCTCATACCATATTAGAAAATGTGGGCGTTTATCTCAAAACCAATTTGCAATGAGAGGAGTAGCCCACATTATCTTAAGAATACTTTGAGGACTCTCCACCTTACCGATGTGGGACATTATGAGATCATCAGCCGTTGCTAACAAACTTAAACCGCAAATAGATAATCACAGCCCAAAACCAAAAAGAACCAAGAAAAAAAAATTCCAGCAAACGATTGAGTCAAAAAAAGGCCTCTAAACCCACATAATGAGTGAAAAAAGGATGCAGCTGGCCCAAATCTAGTTCATGGGTCAAGGATTCGTCGCGGGTCAAGTTCGCGGGTCACACTTAAGCACGAGATGGGTTCTGGATTGAGGTTACAGGTCAAGGTCAACCAAGAGTCGGGCTAGTGGTCACAGGCTAGCACTCGCAGGTCACGGGCGAGAGAAAATGCGAGTTGTAGTTGCAGGTCGCGGGTGAGAAAGCAGGTCGTGCAAGGACACAAGTTACTCACCGGTACGGGCAAGGGAAAATGCGAGTTGTAGTCGCGGGTCGCGCAAGGACACAGGTCCCACGAAGGTCTAGGTTGCGGTTGATTCGCAATTCGCGCGAGGGTCTAGGGGTCGATAAACGTCTAGAGTTTGGACTAAGCGGCTTGTAGTCGCCGGTGAGGTTCGATGAAGAGGTCTTGTAGATGGCGGCTATGCAGTTTAAGATCTAGGATTTTTTGAGTAGTTGCTCTGCTACTATGTGTAAAATGAGAGCAAAAATATATCTCTATTTATTTATTAAAAAAAGGTCTCTTAAATAGAGAACCTTGTTGTACAAATAAGTATAAAATCTCCCTAAATCAATAATACTCATAATTACATAATATTTGTATGGAAATAACTTATATGGTAATAACCAACAAAAACAGAGAAATCACAGCAAAAATACACCAGAACTGGGAAAATCAACCTTGGTGTCCAGCTCTCCAACACCGAGGGAGTTATATATTCACACCTTCAACAAGTTCAATAAGGAAAATGAAACAAGAACAACCAGCACCTTAGAGAGAGCTAGAAATCTCTCCACCAGAACCTAAGCCTTACCCCAAAATGAGCCTACCCTCCCCTTCCTTGTGCACCCCCCAAAGTACCTCCTAATTCCCTGCCAACCGTACAAACAGAAAATGCACCACCCACTACTCACTAACTACCTTGTAATTACTTTCTTGCCCCTCCTCTGATATATATGAATTATTGGTTGCCTTATAGACACTCACATGACTTCGCATGTGCTTCTCACATGCTCACTTAAATTCTAATACATTTCTTATTACATCACTACTTTATTACACATCATATGCCTCTCACATGTTTATTTCTGTTGGTTATATTTGTTTTCTTATCTGCAATTATCTTGCAAATATTATAGGGGATAATATCTCATTATATTATTTCTCTTTTTTATAGTTAGGATTTTTTTCTATTTAAGTAACTGCATCTGTGCAATTGATTTTAAGAGAGAATAAAACTATTCAGTTTATTATTTTGCACAATTTCACTCTTCTGTTGGAACTTCTTTGGATATAGTTAGGAATTTGATATATATATATATATATATATATGTAGTATATATATATATATATATGTAGTGAAATAGAAACTAGCTTTTTTTTCTTTATGATCAGATTATGTTCAGAACAACGGAAATTTTGGTGTATTATATATTCAGTAGTTTTAAATTTGTGATTGGAATCTTTTCATCAGTCGTAGTTTTTTTTTTTTTTTTGTCCTTCTATATTCTTTGTTTTACTCAATGAAAACTTGGTTTCTTACATACTTAAAAAAAAAACTTGGTTTCTTACCAACAAAAAAGTACACGATTGTTATGATTTATATTAATTAAATGTGTTGATAAGTCTCAATAACCATGACTAATGACTATTATGGAGCAAGTTCAAAATGCCAGTCAGGTGATTACAAGAAATATCTCCAATTTAAAAAACCCGAAGTGTAAACATTTTTCCTCCACATAAAACATTAGTAAGAATAATGTCCAACAAATAATCAAAAGAAACGAAAACATCCCTGGAGTTTGTTCCATTCCTCTAACCAAAGGTTTTATAGAAAAACACAAACAATGCAAGTCAAATATCTTCTTTGTGCCTTTGAAAGGATGACCCGCTGAAGCAGAAGATTGGAAGTCAGATATGTTGTAAGAGAGTTGTATAGACGGATAATTATTTTCCAGCAAATAACTCCAAAATCTCCAAGCAAAAGGACAATGCTCAAACAAATTACTAGCAGTTTTCAAGTTTGTTCTAGACATGATACACCACGAAAGAGATCGTATCATATGTGACATTCGTCTTTAAAGTCCTTATTGAAGTCGCTCATGTGTATTTACTAATAAGAATGACCGATGAGTACTTTCTGAGTCATCATTTATCAAATGTTCTATGAACCAAAAAGGTTAAGTGTTGTTTTAGCTGTTTAAGTGTTTAAAATCACCGATTAAAAATGTTCAACTATTAAGAACAAAAGAATAGCAGATAGTGCTCCTTTGTTGTTGCAAATGAGTAACGCTCTGTGTTCCTAAGTTTTGGCAAAGAATAACACATGTTGTTCCTATGTTTTGGCAAACTTATTCACTGCACCTTACTTCATCTACTATACCATATTCTTTCTTGACAGAAAGTAAAAGAGATGGTTTCTATGTGGTGTGATTCATTATTTTGAATCGAATCTAGGAGCCCTACCAATGTGTTTCAGAGAAGGGTTAATTCTGTTTTTAGTTGTTGAAAATCACGGTCTAAACAAGCTAAATAATCAATAATAAAACATATCGTTTCTATGTTTTTCAAAAAGACTAACACATATTGTTCGCAAGTTGTTGCTTGAATGCTTTGGTCTTGAAATATTGTGGTGGCATTTAAAACAAAGAGGCTAGCATGCACTTATCTTCCACGAGTTTCTTGTTTTCAGGTTATAAAGGCCTTTGGCAGTCCACAATTCTTCAATATGGTATTCCCGTTGCTATTTGAGGCTTGCAAATCAGCTGATTCTGGGCAGGCACCCTTGGGAAGTGATGCCGCCAAAACAGGTTCTTACTCTGTTGCTGTAGTGAGTTGAATCAGTTTCATAATTTTTTTCCTGCCATGAATGAAGTCAGAACGGCATTCTAGTGTCCTTGTTTATGTCATATACTTTGATGTAAGCTCTGGATTTTTTTAACCTTCGAGTATCTTTCTAAAATTATGAAACTGTCTCATTTATAAAAGTATACAAAGAGGGAAAAATCCCTTATCCAAAGGAGTTGCAAGAAAACACTCAGAATGCAAAAATGATAGCGGGCATATACATTTAAGGAAAAAAAAGTGAACGATGGGACCTGGAGGTGGCTAGGCTACAAAACTGTAGCATTCTGACTACTATATTTTTCAGTTCAACAGTTACCTTGGGCTATGCTCAAGTCGGTGACAAGGTTTTATACGGCTAAAGGCGGCCTCGAGGCAGTATGAGGTGTAAGCGAAGATTTTATAAAAAATCTAAATTTGTGTAAATATGTAGGATAAAACATAATACTTATGTAAAATACCTAAAACACCGCACCAAAAGTAATATGGTTGGGTTTTATAGAATAAGAAACAATTTCATTGATGAATGAACATAAGTGAATACAACAAAGAACTCCAAAAGGAGAAGGGAGAGGAAAATAAGCCAACAAATGATCAAAATTAAATTGACGATTTTGAAACAATTATGTGCCTAAGAATCCATAAGATAAAATATGTAATCTAAATAGATGACTAAAGCAATGCTTGCGAATGAGATCATGAGTCAAGTCTAAGTAGTAAAAGTTGTAATAATTCATATTACTTGGTTTAAACTCTTATAGTTTAAAGAATTAAAAAAATTAATACTATTCTTCTAGTTATTTTATGAGGCATAGAAACTTTAAGTCTTAGTGCTTATCAAATCTCTTATGATCCAACAGAGGTGTAAGCCTCAATAGCCTTTTAAAACATGGGTTGTTGAGCATTTCTATTATTATCTTAAAATATATTCTTCCATTCCTTCCAACCAAATTCTCTACATTCTGCCTCAGTTTTTTATCTTCATTTGAATTGACAACCACCACAGAAGAATCTAAATGAGATCCATGATCCATCTAGGAAAGACAATTATTCTAGAAATAACTTTGGAGTATCTCCCTCCATCTGTTTCTGTCACATATCGTTGCTTGTGTGTGTTTACATTGTGCTTTCAACTTGCGAGACTACAAATTTTGATCGCATTATAACCTAAATTAATTTATGCAGACTCAGATGATAGAGAAGAAACTTCAGTTCCTCGTGAGAAAATTTTAAATTGCTTAACATCATCTATCAAAGTGGCTAGTTTAGATGATGTTATTGAACAACAAAAGAATTTGTTGTACTTGATGACTACATCCTTGTCTAATGCCTTCCGATGGACTGGTATCTTCATCTTGTCTCTTTTTTTATCTCAGCCTGTAATTATCTTCATTGATGTCGAAACTGCTCTCGTCACTTTCAGTGAAAACTTCGACATTTGCATCAATCAATGAACTTTGCTCAAAGTTACGTGAGGTCGTCTTGCATCATGGTTCTGAAGAGATAACCAAATTTGATAGTACCATTTCTTTTGTTCTTGAGGTAGCCGATGGCGCTTATATTTTCCGTGTGATTTTTATTGTAAAATGTCTAAAATAAATTTTGCTCTCTCATTTTCAGTTATCTCATTCTGTTTCACCTTTACTAGTTGAATGCATAACCACCATCAAGATTGCCCAGGTGTGTTATTTGTTTCACTTTTAAATTAAACTCTGGATTCAGTAATGAAATTGGTCTGAGTATCATCTGTTTGAGTTATATAAATCACCAATCAATCCAAAAGTTTAAGTTATAGGTTGGGATAAATTTAATTCAAGTCAACTAATCCACTCTCACTTGTAAATTTAGAAATTTGAAATTAAGAAATGTTACCAAATGTAGCAAATTATTACAAATAGGGTCGCTTTAAAAAAATTAACAAATGTAGTTAGAATATTGTCTCATTTTTTCTTATAATATAATATTAAAACGTATTAATGATTATATATATAAATACTTTAGAATTTGTCTACATTTGTGATTATTTGTGAGAATAGTTCATCCAATACAATTTCTCTTTATTTTAAATACGGAGGAAACGACTTCGCAAGGTCTCGAACTAAGAATTTTCTGCTCTGGTCCCATACGAAAAAATAAAAGAATAATTTTTCTCTATTATTTATTGATGATTAGAGTATTCTTAAACAGATAAACCATTCTATGCAATTAGGCAAAGATATGATGATAATAATATTTGTATTCACAAGAGACACTAATCAAATAAATAAGGAAGCAAATAATATAGACAAACGATTGGCTTTTAAAGTTTTGAGTTGATATTCCACCAATTTCCTATGGTGTCAGAAGCTTATTTATGTGATTTTTTTTTTCAAATTTAGGTCCACATTAATGCCTCAGAATGCCTTTTGGAGATCATAAAGCTGTATACCGACTTGCCATCTGTCCACCGGACAGACATCAAAGTTAAAGCCGAGCTTCTCCATCTGTACGAGATTGAGAAAAATGCAGCTGCCAAATCATTATTGAAAACATGCATTGAGAATCTTGATAACCTCCACCAGGATAAGATCCATGAACACTAGAAATTGCAACACAACTGGTTAGTTATAGATAGATATCTCTTGTTTTTACCTGCCATGTATACTGGAACATAGCTATATTTGATTATAGAGAATAGTAGCTCTTAATATATTTGAATCTCAACCTCCTCTTTTAGAGAAAAAGTTGAAATAGAACTACATTTAAAGATATTCCTTCATTCGCCAACAAGAGCGCTAGCTCAACCGGAGTTATGGGATTGAATGCTTCCATCCCAATTATTATTGAAGTAAAAGAATATATTAAAAGAAAATCCATTGCAAGAGCTGAGATTACACAAAGCTAGAGCCAAAAAGGAAATGGATGTAGAGTTTCAGTTGGTAACATTTTTTATAGCCAAGGTCCAGGAGAGTCCAATCCTTGCTTTCTTTCTCATAGAGTGAATAAGGATTTTAAATTATTACATTTTTTTCATTGAAAGGTTGAACCTAAGGCAGAGTTTAGAGGTCGTCTACAGACCATGAAAGGAAGTTGTTTCTCAGGGGTCCTGTAATTAATAATACTAAACATGTGCTTGTTTTGAATTTATGTTAGATATCAAAAGGTCTTTAGCCATTGACAAATTTTAATATTTTGGTTCTGTTAATTTCAATTCTACCCTGAGTGTTTAAAGACTAAATGCGCAATTCAGGGACTAATACTTAACTCTTCATCAACCTCTCCCCAACTCTTTCTTAACCCCTCTCCAATCTCTCCTAAACTCATCCTTCAACCTCACATAAAGTCCCAAATCAAAACTTTATATCAAATTTCATCTATTTCTTAATTATTTTTATTTTTCTAACTTAAACCTTTTTTTTCTTTCAAATTAACTTTTATGTCTAGTTTAATTATCAATATAATTTACAAATTGGTTTAGAAATTAGAAATTAAAATGTTAATGTTTAGAAAATATAAATTTAATTATTAAATACCGAAATAAACTCAAATCTAACTTACAAATTTGTTATTTTTTGCTCTTTTCACTCAAAATTAATAGAAAATGGTACTAGTTTAGCTAGTGTATATTCATGATTAATATGAGTTTGAATCTGCGAAGATGAACGTAGATTTTTTAATAAACTGAATAATATTCAAAAATTGAAAGCTAGTTATTAATTTATAAATTTAATTAAAAAATGAAAATGAAAAGAAATGGGAAAAAGAAATTATTTCAATTTTTTGTACTATATTGACTAAAAGTTCAAATAAATGAGGAAACTAATTTAAATTTACTAGTTCAATAATTATTAAACTTTGAAATAAGATTAGAAATTGACATTTAGTTATAAAGATCAATATGAAGAGAAAAATAATGAAAACAAATATATATCATTTCAAGTTTGGTCATATTGAAAATAAAAAACTCAAATGCAAAATTTTAAATTTGTGAGGACAAATAATTTAATTTTATAGTTTTTATGTAGTTCTGTAATTATAACAAATTGGAAAATATCTTACAAATTAAAGATTAATTTATAAGTATTAAAATTATAAGAATTCATTACAATAAATAAATACGAAAAGATATATATATTATCTCCCAACACCAAATTGCAAACAAAGGCTTCAAGAAATAATCATTTTACCCTTACAAATAGTGAAATTATTGAATTATTTAAAAAAAAATTAAATTCTAATATATATATATATATATATATATATGTTACTTTTTATGATAAATATTTTGTATATTAAATCATATAATAAAATATTAAATTTATAAATGAGTACCAAAATAGAGGGTTTACAATAAATAAAATAAATATAAAATAAAAATCTTTTCTCATAAATTTTTATCTCCAAATAAGTTTCTTTTTTTTGCAATATTTCATTCCTAAAACACAAATTCTTAAATCACTCCATTTTTTATCAATTCAAAAATCCAATCACCCTCAAGGTGCTTGATGAAAGAATGATTCTCTATCTACCCACTCACCTCTTGCTTTTCTCCGCACCCACCTTTTCAGAAGACCTCTTCTAAACAAAGTTTTGACAATATACAAGAGGTTCTCTATGTATAGTAAAAGATCGGTTGAGAAGTTAGTTTTATTAAAAACTAATCTCACTAACATATTAGTTAGGTGAAACATTTCAACTCAACATTCAAGAAGTTTTGTAACAGATTTCACATATTATCAAAAATGTAATGCATGTATAAATAGATGATAGGGATCAGATAGAGTACTCGTCTAATTTGAAGGTTGTAATCCTGATGATCATTCTCTCTCTCCCAAGTATTGAAATAAAAACCTTAGTTGCTCACAGTGGATGTAGACCTTTGAAGTGATCGAACCACACTTAAATCATGATGTACTTCTCTTCTCCCTCACTATCTATCTTCTTGCTTGGATTTACAGTTTCTTATCTTCATTAATGTGTCTCTGCAATAAGCTTGTTCTCGATTTTTCTGCAAATCGCCAAAGAGAGGTTAGTTCTTCGCTTTCATTTCTTTTTCAAATTGAGAGAGAAATTGTGAAAGAGTAAAGTTACTCTTGGAGAGATATTGGTTTTTGAGTGACGTTTGTTGAAGCATTGCACGTGGGGTACATGAGTAACTCCCTAAGGCTCGTTAAAGTGTGATATGATCTCAACAAATTGGTATCAAAGCGTAGAAAGAATTCAATTGTAGAATTTTGTTCCTGCAAAAGTATCAAGATCACAATTCATGTTAATCAAGAAACTGATTTATGAATTCAGCAGGTATCAGATAGAAAAATTTGATGGAACTGGTGATTTCAGTCTTTGGAAAGCAAAGATAAAAGCTATTTTAGGCCAATAAAAGGCTTAAAAGGCTATTCTTAATCCAAAAGATCTACCATAAACAATTATAAATGAAGAAAAAGACTATGGAACTAATAGCCTATGGAACTCTAGTTTTTAATCTTTGAGACAATGTTCTAAGGGAAGTCGTTGATCAAGCAACAACATATGAAACGTGGAAGAAGCTTGAAAGCTTATATGTGAGAAAGAATTTACCCAACAAGATGTTTCTTAGGGAAAAATTCTTCTCTTATAAGATGAACAATAGTAAGAATTTGTCTCAAAATCTTGATGAGTTTAAAAAACTCATTAGTGATTTCAATGATTATGGAGATTAGTAGTGAGAAAATCCTTACCTAATGCTTATATAGAGATTAAAAATGCGTTGAAGTATGGTAGAGATACCATTACAACTGAAGACATAATCTCAATTGTAAAGATCAAAGAACTTGAGATAACTAGCAAGAAGAAAAAAACTATTCCTGCAGGACTGTTCTCTAAAGCACGAATCAAAACTCATGGAAAGGAAGCTAAACAAAGTGATGCAAAGCCAAAACAGAAATCAAGATGCTCGTACTGTCACAAAATAGGTCATACAAAAGAAAATTGCTAGAATTTGTAGAAGAAAAAACAAAATGCTGGAAAAGGCAAAAAACAAGCTAAAGTTTCAGTTGGAGAAAATTCAATTTTTTACTCAGATGCTTTAGTAACTTCAGACGAACAAGCTAATTACCAAGCCATATCTCAAGATTGGATTCTTAACTTTGGTTGTTCATTGCATATGACACCTGACAGGAAGTGGTTCAGCTCCTATAAAGAAAAAGATGGAGGTATGGTTTATATGGGTAAAAATGACATTTGTAGAGTGGAAGGCGTAGGCTTTGTTTCACTTAGACTACAGGATGGCTCTACTAAACTTCTTAAAGTGCATACTTCACACAACGCAGCAGATATGTTGTCAAAACCAGTTCCTAGATCAAAGTTCGAACACTATCTTGAACTAGTAAGGTTCAAACTATATAGAAAAGGATATACTCCCAGCTAGAAAGAGCTTCTACCGATCAGACTTGATCTGATATGTTCAAGGTGGAGAATTGAAAGATCGGTTGAGAAGTTATTTTATTAAAAAACTAATCTCACTAACAGATCAGTTAGGTGAAACATTTCAGCTCAACATTTAAGAAGTTTTGTAATAGATTTCACATATTATAAAAAATGTAATCCATGTATAAATAGATGATAGGGATCAAATAGAGGACACATTTTTTTTTTAAGCATGTAATCTTGATGATCATTCTCTCCCTCAAGTGTTGGAATAAAAACCTTAGTTGCTCAAAGTGGATGTAGATCGTTGAAGTTGGTCGAACCACTTAAATCCTGGTGTACTTCTCTTCTCCCTCACTTTCTGTCATCTTCTTGCTTGGATTACAGTTTCTCATCTTCATTGTGTCTCTACAATAAGCTTGCACTCGATTTGTCTGCAAATCTCCATAAGAGAGGTTAGTTCTTCGCTTTCGTTTCTTTTTCAAATTGAGAAAGAAATTGTGAAAGAGTAAAGTTATTCTTGGAGAATATTGGCTTTTGAGTGACATTTGTTGAAGCACTGCACGTGGGGTACACGAGTCACTCTTTAAGGCTCGTTTAAGTGTGATCTGATCTCTACATATAGGATTGAACCAATCTGGGAGATTCACCATCGTTTACAGAGTAATATTCATTAAAAAACTTTTCAATTTTGCCTCAAACCAAACCAACCATTCTTCAAAGAAAGAACACAAACTGTGAGAAACTATCATATGATTGGCTGGAAAAAATCTCAAATAATTCTGACAATTATGGTCGCTATTGCCGTTGAGATAGAAGGGTTGGAAGGAATAATTAACAAATGTCTTTATGTTAATACTCGAATGATTAGATAGAGTGATTATTATAATAGTTTTTGCATGTTTTATTTGTAGAGTGATTGTTATTATAGTTTGTTTGCATGTGCTTATGCGTACAATGATTATATAATGATTGTAATATGATTGTAATTGAATCATTTATTTTGATGTGGAGTGATTATTTTAGGAGTTGTAGGAGATTTTTGTTATTTTTTTGATGAATTGACATTTATGATTTTTTTTAATATCAAATAATATCCTTATATTTATTTATTATTCTAAATCTCAAATTATTATTAATATTGGGATCAACTTTGATAATATTAACTAATTTATTTGTCGCTTTTTTTTATTATTCACGATCTTCATTAAAATATAATATGAAAATAATATGTTGACAATATTAATCAATAAATATTTAAATTTGATTAGCTAATTGAATATAAAAATGTCTCTTTCATTTAAGAAACGTTTCATTTTTTCACATATTTCTAATTAAATAGTTACAAATTAATGAAATTAATTACGTAAAAAATAATAACTTTTTTAAACGATAAAAAATTAATTATGAAATTACCATTAATTTTAACTTACAAAACATATTTTTTTTAAATTATGATATCTGGGGAATGAAAAACAATTCTCATAAATTAGTTTAAGATTAAACTATTTCACAAAATAAAATATTGACTATATAAATACTTAATGATACCATTTATATGACCAACATATTAATTATTTTTCTCATTAAAATTTATCAATTAGTTATTGATATAATTAATATGTTCAACATATTAATTATTTCTCTTTTAATAAATAATTATTTAATAATTATTTAGGTTAAAATATCATTTTGGTCCATGTACTTTCATATTTGTTTCATTTTTTTTTCAAATATTCAATTTTAGTCCCGAAACTTTATGTTTGTTTAAGTTTAGTCTCTTGACTTTCAAATGTCCAAATTTAATCTTTCAACTTTGTAAAATAACTTAATAAAAAATATGTTCATGTGGCAAGAAAATAAAAATTAATAATAATAACTAATAGGCATTCCTTACTTGAACCTCTGTTTTCTTCGTAAGTATAAATATTTGACGAAATTGGCTAAAGAATCAAAGCTTTAATCCACTGAACACATCCCTTCAACAAACGTCAACCCTACTTTTACTCAAAAATATATTTAATGATATTTTCATACTTCAAACATATTTAGTTTCATTGGTTGTTCCAACTTTTTTTTTTTTTTTTTCTATTTCAACTCTTTAAGTTAGAGATATATGATTTTTTTTTTTCTATTCCGACTCTCTAACAAAATAGTGAACCAACAAGTTTGAGCTAGTCTAGAGACCAGTGGACATATAGGTTGAAGCTGTAAAGACTTGGGATCCAATCCATATTCGTTAACACCTGGCTTATTCCACTAAAGGTCGATGTTTAACTCTTTCGTACTATAGGAGAAGTTATGTCTATGATATAATCGGTCATTTGTCATGAGATCCTTCACGAGCTCGTTTGTAATTCACAGCTTGGACACAAGATCCGTTCTACTCTTGCGGTTACATTTTCCTTTTTAAGGGTCACTGATTCCTCTAATGAATAAGTGCTTATAGTCCCACATCAACCAGTGTTCTCTCTAGCCAATGAGAGCCATGATCCATTTGTTCAAAAGGGAAAAACGTACACCTTCCTCATTATTTGAGACGACGAGAATTCCTTCTTGTGACGTTGCGTTCTCAGCAAGTCACTACAACAATCTCTAACGTGGGAGGCTTATTAATCCAACGTTGTTTGGCTAATCTCCTACATGCACATCAAATGACGATTTCATAAAGTAAGATTTCAGAACCCATTCAGGATTAAAATCACATCGACAAACAATCATCCTTAGGAAAGTAGTTGATGCCAGTCTATAACAGAATTACTAGACCGATCACAAAACTTCTTGTCTCGTCTTATGCAAAATCTCCTTTTGCGTAGAAACCCTCACTCACATGTCTCCATATGAACAATCGCGATGAGGTTGTTTACAACCTTTGCAGAGCAGGTTGTACCGATAGTGTCACTAAGACTTAGGTGCCCAAGTATTAGTTCATATACTATAGACACTTTAGGTAATTAATTTAGAAGTAGATCCACTTGTATGTCTCACATACTTGCCCGATAATTCATCCAAATAACCATAGGCATATCACCATTAATCACATTAATGCGAAAATTCTTAAGAACGTTTAAATATTAAATAGGCAATTAATTAAAATAATAACCTTTTTAGGGGTGTACATGGTCCAGATTGAGTTGGGTTAGAAGAAATTTTAGGACCAACCGAAAGTTTAGGGTTGGTTAATCCTCGAACCCGTCCAACCTTATGCATTAAAGCAACCCAAGCCAACCCAACCCTATATTTTCGAGTTGGGTTGGGGTGGGTTCTCATATTGTATTAATCTACTTCATTTTCTATAAAACAACTATATTCATGCCTCATAAATATATAACAAATGAATAAAAGATGGATAATATTATAACTTGAATCTAGATTACTTATTTTCTTTATGCATGTAATTTATCAATACGCTAAAACCATATCTGATTAATTTATTTATCTTCTCTCAAACACACCTATATGTACATGTATATATTATTCTTTAGTTCATATTAGGTTGGGTTGAACGAGCCAAAAACTGGTTAACCCTAGAACCAACCCAACCCAACTCAAATAGAATTATAACTCAACCTAACTCTTATGGTTTGGGTTCGGTGGTCCGGGTTGCTCTGGTTTTCGGTTCTTTTTTGCACCCCCAACCTTTATTAATAACCGAAATATAATATTTTGACATCAAATGCTTGTTTTTTAATTACAAACTACTAGGCCTTTAAGGTCTATCCTCTAATAGTCCAAAATGGCAATTCTGGCCAACAACGGTGGTGCGTGGACTGTTAAAGGCTGCAAGTGGGTTGGAATGTAATGATCTATGAGGCACTGCTGCGAACAAATTACCACTACAGCTATGCGCACAGTTCGAGTGAGAAATTCATGGTATAGACTCGATAATGCAGGCTTAGAACGTAGCTCAACTAAAAGTTCGCTACAACTTGGACGAAGAGACATAGCTCGAATCCTAGTATTGTGACTTGTGATGTAGGCTTGACATGTCGGACAAATGAGCGAGCGACAGAGGCTCGGTATAATGGTTCGGGATGCATTTTACAGTTTAAACTTGAGGTAGGGGCATAGATCATCATTCTTCGAGGATAGATGACGTTGCAGCTTACAAACTTGCAAACAAAGACATCGTCACACAAATCCTGAGACAACTCTAGCAAGCAATGGCGTGATTCCTCAGGAAACTCAAGGAAACCTTATTTTACGTGCACGTATTGGAAATCCATGAAGAGAATGAGAGTTTGGGCATGCGATAATTAGCTAAAAGATACCTAAAGAGAAAAATACAATGAGCCTATTTATACTGGAGCAAAGTTCTAAAAATTACAAAAATGCAACTAGATCTCAAATTACATAAATGCGAACAAAAGATAACATTATTGTTAGGGGTGCCCTAAAGGCCTAATAATTTTTAATTTAAGAATAATCATTTAATATATGAAATTTGACGTTATTTCAGTTATTAATCAAAGTTATTATTTTCATTAATTGCGCATTTAAATTATAAACATCATTCAACTCTATCATATTAATTGGATTAATGGCGATATGTGTATGCTTATCTGGATAAACACTAGAATAAGTATGTAAGACATACAAGTAGATCTATTTCCAAGTTAATTACCTAAAATATCGACAATATGGATTAAGATTGGGCCCCTAAGTCTTGGTGACACTATTGGATTAGCTAGCTTTGCAATGGTTGTAGACAACTTGATCCTTGTTATTCGTGTGGTGACATGTTAGTGTAGGTGCCTATTCAAAATAGATTTTTTGCATAAGGCAGAACAGAAGTATTATGATCAGTCTAGTAATTTCGTTATAGACTTTGATCATGTACTTCATTAGGATTATCGTATGTCGATGTAATATTAGTCTTGAGTGAGTTGTGAACTTCTGCTTTATGAAAGCGTCATTTAATGTGCATGGGTCAGACCGGCCAAATAGATAGGTCAATATACCTACCTTATTAGGGATTGTCGTAGTAAATGACTAGGAACACAACGTCACAAAAAGAAATTCACTATTCCCTATTATAGAGAAAGTAGAAAAGTTGCTTCATCAAGAACTTATTCAACATCTTGATCAAAAGGCACCTTATCTCCAAGAGAATTTTGGTTTATGGTAGGGTTGTTGACAACTCACTAGCATTGAATGCTGAAAACTCGTCAACTAGGATAGATGATAAATTCTTTAGATTTGATAGTCAAATCCCACCCAATCAAGAAACATGTATGCCTCAAACTAGTGGGAGGATTAGGAATAATTTGAACTCTACGTACATAGGTGTCTTGGAGACACACAATAATATCCAGGATAATGTTGAAGGCCATTTTTCTTTTAGAAAGGCAAAGGAAGAGACTAACAGAGAGGAATGGTTAAAAGCTTATCACTTTGAAATGAAGTTTATGGACACCAATTATGTTTGGGTACTTGTAGATGCTTCTAATGGTGTAAAGCCTATAGGAAACAAGTGAACCTACAAGAGAAAAATGGGTGTAGATGAAAATGTGAAAATCTTTAAGGCTAGACTGGTGTCAAAGGACTTTATTGAAAGAGAAGAAATAGATGATGAAATGACCTTCTTCCCTGTTGCCATGTTAAAGTCTTTAAGGATCTTTTTATCTATTGCCTTATACTGTGACTATAAGATATGGAAAGATAGATGTCAATACTGCAGTTTTGAATAGGAATCTTAAATAGAAGATTTACATGAACCAACTAGAGGGGTTTTAGTCTAAGAGACAAGAGAAAAAAGTTGAAACTTGTTGAATCCATTTATAGATTGAAGCAAACGTCCAAGTCTTGGAACAAGAGATTTGATGATGTTATCAAATCATATGGCTTTGAGTAGAACGTCGATGAACCTTGTGTTTACAAGAAAATCATTGACAAGAAGGTAGCATTTATTTTCTTATATGTAGATGATATCTTACTCATTAGGAATGATGTAAGATACTTAACTGATATCAAGGAGTGGCTACCCAACCAATTCTATATGAAGGATTTAGGTGAAACATTATTCTTTCTTGAGATCCGAATTATAAAAGACATATTCACAAAAATGTTATCATTATCTCAAGCATCATACATTGACTAGATGTTTGTCAGGCATTCGATGCGAGATTCTTAGAAGGGTCATTTACCTTTTACGTGTGGAATATCATTGTTTAAGAAATAGAGTCTTAAGATTTCTCAAAAAGTTGAGGATATGAGACAGATTCTCTATGCTTTGGTAGTAGAAAGTCTTGTGTACACAATGTTGTGTACAATGCCTGACATACGCTACACGGTAGGCATTGTTAGTAGATATTAGTCATATCTAGAATTAGATCACTGGATTTCGATTATGAATATTCTTAATTATCTTCGGAGAACAAGAATTTATATGCTTGTGTACGATCATAAGGATTTGATTCATACTAGGTCACCGACTCTCATTTTCAAAGTGATAAGGACTCTAAGAAGTTTACATCAAAATCAGTATTCATCGACAATGACATAGTTGTAGTTTGGAGAAGCATTAAACAAAAATGCATCATAGAATGCATTATGAAAGCTGAGTATGTGGCTACTTATGAAACAACAAAAAGGCAATATGGCTGAGAAAGTTCCTTGCAGATTTGAAGTGGTTCCAGGTATGAACAAGTCAATCACATTTTCCTGTGATAACATCGGGATGATGGCTAACTCCAAAGAACCTGTAAGTCATACAAGATGGAAGCTTATAAAGTTTCACCTTATCAAAGATATAATGTATAGAGGCGAAGTTTTGTTACCAAAATTAATACGATTGATAATGTTGTTGATCCTTTTACAAAGTTTCTCACAGAATAAGTGTTTGAAGTCACCTAAAGAGTCTAGAGCGGGTGTGAGCTTGATGTTTAGCTCATCATGTAATAGTCTTACTAAGACTTTAGTGCAAGTAGAAGATTGTTAGGAAATATGCCCTTAAGGCGTAGTAGTTTGTAATTTGAGAACAATCATTTAATGTATGATATTTAATACTACTTTCAGTTAATGATAAAAGTTATTATTTTTATCAATGTTAATATATGACCTACACATTAATCTTGGGTTATTTAAATAACTAAATCATTAATAGTATACATCAATTGAATAATACATAGTTAATATGTTTAATTAGTTTAGTCATTAACTAATTATTGTTATGTGTGATTAGTTATTTGATTAGTTGAGAGGTTTTAAAACCACCTAGCCTAATCTAATGTGGCCAAACTCATTTATCCTATTTTTCATTCATTTCTAATTACTATAAATAAAGTTGCTCATCTAACCTATTGATTAAACTTTTGATTGATATTACAAAATTTGTGAGAGAAATCACGTTTGACCAAAGAGCAAAAGGTGTTTGAGAAAAATAAAAAGAAATCAAGAAAGGATAAAATGGTAACTACACTTTGTGGAGAGAGAAAAGCAAAGGGGGAAAATTAGTTCCCCATTTTTGCTCCCCTCTTAGTCGAGAAAGAGAAGCCCCAGTAGGGAAAGGGAGAGCCCGTGTGGGGCTCTCGGCTGCAGAAGACAGCAGCAGCATCGGCGGGCGCTGTGCAGGCGGCCGGTCAAGGTGTTCTCTCCTGGGTTTGGTTGGATCGGTTTCTCTTCCATCCCTTGAGGATTTTTTCCCATCTCTTCTTTGAACGTTTTCAACATTGAAGAAGGACGAAATCATTGGAGTTTTTGTGAAAACCAGAGAAGATTTTCTTCATTCTTTGAGATATATTCTTGGTGAATCAAATGGTTCTTCAAAGAGATGTACTCCATTTCCTTTTTCCTTTTGTTTTTTGTTTAGATCTAGGTAAGTTCTTGTGGCAATTTTGTTAGATTCATCAATTTGTGTAATTGTTATGTTTTTGTATATTGGACACTTTCTAAAAAATCTCTAATAAAATTGTCTCACCTAGGCTAGTCCTTAGGTGCCCGTGGATGTAGGACATATGTACCGAACCAAGTAAATCTCGTGCTCGTTTTTCTCTCTTATTTCACTATTTTTTAGATTTTATGCTTTGTTGATTTTTCAATTAAAAAGCACAAAAATTAAATTGCAAGTTAATCGTTCATAGTTTTCATTGGGTATCTTGAATGCAAAATCGACATATGCTTAAATGAGGTTGGAATTAATTTCGTAACAATTAATTTTGCATGTAAACTATAAACTACATTCATCCATGTCGCATTAATTTGAATTATTGATGATATGTTCATGGTTATTTGGATGAACACTTCACATGTATGTGAGACATACAAGTGGATCTAGTTCCAAGTTTATAACCTAAAATGTCTACAGTATATGGAAACCACCAGAATCACTCCGTTGAAGTTTGCTTGCTCGTCACAAAATGTCGTGTCATGAGTCGTCCTTCTTCAAGCTCCAAGAAGTCGTACAAACACTATGTTGAATCCATCTACCACGATCTTTGAATATCAAGGTTTTTAAAATCGTCGGTATTGCTTTTAAGTTATTGTTCCCTATCGATTTCCTTGAATACAGAGGGTTTTGAAACCTCGGTATCATGCCATCTGGTTGCTTTTCGCAACATCGTGAAATAGCCACCACTCGTTGTTAGAGGTCCGCCGAAGTGACCTTGGTAAGATGTTTCCTCTATTGTTGTAGTAACTTATATTGAACCTTGGAGTTTTGATTGACCAAGTAATGTATTTTGTTTCCTAACCCTAATTAAGAAATTGATCAAATTGGTAGAAAATCATGTATTGTTGACCATCCATGTTAAAATATTGGCCCATTCTAGTGTGCATTGACCATCCTAGTATACCATGACCCATCCATGAATGTTAAGTTGGATTATTGACTATTTGACCATTAAAATGGAATTCCAGCTACACTTGTTTAAATTATGAATCCCTTTGACTTTATTAACTAGTTTTAATCTGAATTAGCCATCTTTGAATAGTTGACTGAGCAGCGTGCCATGAAAACCCGCTTTTCAAAGTTGAGTCCCCTTTACTAATTTCGACGTTCTAAATCCACTTTTATGGTTTGGGTGCTAGTTCTAACTCGTTAATTCGTTAGGGTCGTGTTCATGTGTTGGTCTTCTGCGTTCATTGGATTTATAGCTTGGAGCTCTTTCATACATTTCAACCAAGATAAGAGATTGTTCCCCATGTTCGTGGTCTTTGGTTATTGATCATGTATATGCATTATCTGGTTGTGTTTAATATTGTAGGATCGAAAGGCAACACTAGAGGGGGGTGAATAGTGTTTGCTAACTTTTTAGTTCCTTAAAAATAATTTTATGATCTAAACTTTGTTAACTAAAAACA
>JBBMEG010000020.1:1625780-1660209 GCA_037832605.1 Cyclanthera cordifolia | reverse complement strand
ACAGTAAATTGCTCTAAACCCTAATAACAAGTAAAAGACGATAATGCCCTTCTGCTTTCCATTCTTCACGCTTGATTTCCGGTCTTCGATCGACGAGAATAAACCCGTATAGCCGGGGTCGTATCAATTTTCTTCACGTTTCAATTGAGCTAGATGATCATCTTTTTCAGTGATTGATTTTGAGATTTCTTCTCGATTAGATCGTAAAGCTTTGATTTAAGCTTCCAACCTTTCTTGCTCTAATAATGACCCTTGACGTCGTTGAATCAACCTATCTATTTCTGTCATTGTGCTATTCTGATCATTTAGCACTTCATTCAAGGTAGTCTTCACCTCCTCCAACTTACAATTTTTGCTCGTAGTAGTGAGTTGAGAGGAATACGATGATTCCAACTTATTGAACTCTTCAACCCTTAGAAAGTATTCTCCCACAAATTTCTGAAGATAAGGTTAGTCCCACAAGTTAGTAAAATGCTTTGAAACATTTTATCCATATACTCAGTAAGTCCATATAGTTTTTCAAATGAGACTTTCACAATCTTCCTACGAGTGTTGTTTCATATGGCTAGAGCAGATTCTCTATGTATGTTTAGCAAGTCACTTTCTGGAAATTTCACTAGCAAGCAACAACGACTCCTTGAATTATAAAGTAGGCTCTCTCAGTGACAGTTTCTCTTTCAATCGTGACGTCTCTATCAAACCTAACATTTCCCTCGATTTATGAATCACGTTATTAGTTTTTGGTAAAGAAGATGAAACCCCAACTTCGTCCCTTACAACATTTTGATTCTCCATACTTGTGACTATAATTTGAAAAGGATCGGAACTAGTCTACGATTCAGTGTTATTTTGTCAAATTTCTTCAACTGTAATATCTTCAAGGGGTGTCTAAAATAATGAAAAAAAAAGGTAAGAACAAATTAATAGAGAAATGAATAAAAAAAAAAAAAAAAAATCTAACCAATGTTGTAGGCAAGATGGGGAACTGTGAAGCACAAAATTTTGTTGCATTAGGAGCGCTTGCTAAAAAACTTCAAAATTTGTAGGTTGTTTAGACGTTTTTTTGCCTTTTCTAGTGGCGATCACTTTGACTACTTCGACTTTTATTATCATCTTTATTCGCATATTCTCTAGGATCAAACATGCGAATTTGTTTAGTGACAACTTCTTGAGTAGCAGCTTTCAAAAATTTAGGCTTTGCAGGAAGAGGAATATTGCTATCTACTAACTTTTGTATATTGTCTAGAGGATAGCTTCCATTTTTTGCTAGCCACCATTCACAAAAATATTTCGTAACTTGGTTGTACAGATTCATTGCAACTGCAGGAAGATATACTTGTGATAACATTTTTGTTTCAATACATATCATCCACGAACGCAATACGTTTTTTAAGTTGGCTAAAGGAATTTCTTCAATAAGATCCTTTGGTATATCTTGACAGAATCCAAATTTTCAACTGAATCGACAAGGATTATAGGCTTGTATGACTAAATTAGATCCACATCGCAAAGATAAAAAACATGAACGAATACTTATGAAGAAAGATGAGTACCAAAATGATAGATATTTATCATCGACCAACAGTTTGCCTTTGTTTCTATTTAGTAGACTAGCGTACCAAGAAACACCATTTCTCTTGTGAATGTGCAAGTGAGCTTCAAAATAAGTGAAATACTTAGCTCCACCTTCACCAAAAAAGTTAACCATCATTGAACCCTTAACTAGTTTATGGATAGGGAAATGTGTTCCAAAATAATATGCGAGCCAACCATAGATGTAATGCAATGAAAAACATGCATTTACAGATTCTAAAGAGGGCGACACTTCATAAATCTGGCCAAGACCTCTGTAAATATTCCCTAAAGTAGAAACAACAAGGCTAAATGAATATCTTTCAGCTATAAGGCATGCAACTTTAAATACCCCTGGACGCTAATAGCTTTGTTTGGCAGGAAATACAAAAATACACCGTCAGTTAGACAAAAAGGTTGTTAGATATGTTTTATCTTGCATATCAACTTCTATATTCATCACATCAAACAAAGTATTCATCATAGGGCTTCACCAACGCATTTTATCATCCTCTATTATTCAACGATTGAGCGTTGGCAAAGGGTCTTTGTTTGACAATTGATTATGAATAGGTGAATCTAAGAACCATGCTTTCAATGAATGGTTTGAGTATAAGTGTCTCTCTGTAGACCATCTAGATAAGATGTTAGAACTTTCAACAGGTGGTTGGAGTTCTCTAAAGTTGCCATATATCCCTCTTCCTACGGGTAGAATGATTCCATGTTCAACATATTGTTCTTAATCTCTCAAAATCACAGAGTTTTTTTTTTGTTCGGATCTGGATGCGCAGAAAAATATACCATACTTGAACAGGAAAATAGAGGATACTCCTGAAAAAAAAAATGAAAATAGTCGAATAAAAGAGGTGAACGATGCCCAATAAAAAAATCACAAGAAAAAAAAAATCATCAAGGTAAAAAAAAAGTCATGGGTATGGTGATCATCTCTGCCTGTTCACAAGCTACCCTTCACAGTGATGTGTAGGACTTGATCTAACGAGATTATTGTAGTAAAAAAAATGTCATCACTGTAAAAATGGTGATCTCTGTATATTCACATGCTACTTTTCACATTGCGGTGTAGGACTTGATCCAGCAGGATTATTGTAGCAAAAATGTCATCACTGGAAACTTTTGGTGATCTTTGTATATTTACAAGCAACCCTTCACACTACGGTGTAGGACTTGATCTAGCAGATAATTGTCACCGTGGGAGCAAAAATGTCATCACTATAAGAATTTGGTGATATCTGCATGTTCACAAGCTACCTTCCACACTCCGGTGTAGAACTCAATCCAGTAGTAAATAACTATTGTTGTCTATTGTTGTATGTTTGCAGTTAGTTCCACAAATAAAATGAAAGCACAGTAAATAACTATGAGTAAAAAAAAAAGTTTGCCAGTCCTACACAATTTGGCAGGCCTGGTCGTGACGCTGTTTCAATTTAAGAATCTCATCTTCCAACAACAAAAATGATAAGAGTAAATTTGTAGTTTGTAAGGACCTAAACCAACACAAAGTCTAACCCGGGGCCTTAACCTCTTATGCATGAATAACATTTATTAAAATCATGGAGACATGCTAAATATCTTTTGTATTTAATGAAATAATTTAATAGAACGTAAGCAAAGTTTAGGGGTACCCGGAAACGATAAAATAACATTAAAACCTATGCTAGACATGTCTCAAACCCATTTCATGCTTTAAAATCATAATTCAACATTTAGCTTAAAATGACTTAAGAAACTAACTCATCTTTGCCCATGGTCACATCAGCCTCAGCTCAGCCATCCCGGTCCACCTGTAAATACCTAGAAAGAATCCACAATGGAAAAGGGGTGAGTTTGCGAAAACTCAGTAAGGAATCCCAGCACAGGATCTAGCAAGAACACATAAATAATCAGAGTAATACTAAGTAACGTGATTACGTAAATGTCCTAAGCCATAGCTCTAACTCAATCCTCAGCTCAACCTCGAATCTCATAGCTTTATCATAAAACTCTATCTCAGCTCTTTATCTTAAACTTGGTAACCTATACTAGTGTCAGCACCTCGGCGAGCCGAAACAACCTGGTTGCCGCCAGACTTCAAACACTCGCACGAAGGGTAGATCTAGGACCCTCCGCTATGGGATATCTCCCGACTCACACTCCTAGCACTGCACCTGGGAAAAGTTAGGCAAACTCTGGGTAGGTATGGATCGGGTGGCCCTCCGATCCTTGACACTACCACGAAGTAGGAATATCTTCCCCAACGCCCTGCACATGAACTAAACCCCTAAACCTTGTCCCCTTTGGGACTTTTAACTCGATTATACTCAACAGTCCCCTTCGGCACTCCTAAACCAGAACACATTACTTGATTGACATGCTCGGCCCCCGTTGGGATAGCCAACCCGTAACTAACACATTAAACTTATAACCAACAGATATCAGAAAGTAACAACCGAAACAGGAACCCGAATTTTAACTAACATGACAACCTAAATATCAGGAAACTGATTCTAGGCATAATATAATAGTCGTGTGAATAACATGCTGAATATAGGAACAAACAACAATCTCAACATACTCGGAAAACATGCCAGAACGAACTAAGCACAACAGATAAAGCATCTTAAACATGAGAAACACACATTCATAGTAAAATACGTTATACAGTGCTAACTAATCAAATACGTGCTCAAGATTACCCACAACGGCCCTATACTGGGGAAACAGTCCCTTACCTTGGCCGAAAATTGCTCGAAACGGCCCTTGGAACTCGAAGGAAGAATCCCCTAAAGAATCTCCATCTAAAAAGGGTCGTACAGGACAAACAGGTGGGAATTAGGCTCTAAAAATCCCAAAAATAGACTCGGGACACAGGATTTACCTTACGAACGAAGTCCAGGTTTTTCCGGTCACCGAAGATGGCGGCACCGGCGGCGGCGCGTGAGGCGCGTGCACGAGCAGGCTGGTGCGTCAGAAAGCTGCTTCGGAAACAGGTTCGAGACGCACATAGGCTCAGGCTGACGTGGACCAATGTGAAGCAGCGAAGGAGGCGCCGTCCACTGAGATTGCGACACACGGCGTGTAGTGGCTGGGGGTAGAACGACGCGCGCTGACTGGCGCAGACGTCGGCAGCCTCTGGTTGGTCGACACCGCGGCACGCGTTGGTTGGCTGAGGCGGGTGGCACTGGCGCGGCCAATAGCGGCGTGACGCGTGGTGGCTCGCAGCTGGCGCGTTAGTCGGCGGCTGCACGAAAGACGACGTTGACGGCTCCTCGGGACTCGCGCGCTGACGGCTAATGATTGCAAAGTGATTAGGGTTATGAAATCGGTGCAATCATTGTGTATTTATAACCTGGATTTCCTATTTTGGTTTTTAGCCTATTTTGTCATTTTTCCTATTTTGTCCTTTAGTGCCAAAATTACAAAATTGCCCCTGTTGACCCAAAACTCCTAATTTGACCCGAATTTCATGAAAAGACCTATTTGCCCTTTGTTTTCCTAAGTCTAAAACAAACCTTCAAGGGTAAAATCGTCATTAAATTTCCCGAATTTCTCGAAATAAAATGAATAACTTTAATTTCTAAAATTCAAATTAACGGGTTGTTACATAGTTGGTTTCACAAATAAAATGGAAGCACAGTAATGAAATATGGGCAAAAAAATAATGCAGCATATCAAATACATAAACATGTGCATCCAATAGAGGTATTGCCTCGTAAAATAGATACAATTTTAAAAGTGTTTTATATGTATACTTTAATGATAGAAAAAATGAGACTTTGTTACATAAAATTTCAAAAGAAATAAATCAATAAAGCAAATTGGCAAGTCTGTTCTAGATTGGTATAAATATCTCATTCTCCCTAACCAAGTTTCGAAAGAATTGATATAATTCCAACCTACGAGGAAATATAGTAAACAAATATATCTAACGATTCACATTAAAGGTAAAATGGAAGAACATATGCGACTATAAAAAGAAAAAAAAATGGCAGGTCTAGTCGGGACAGTGCTTCAATTCAAGAACTGATCTACAAAAAAAAAAAAAAAAAGGCCGTGACAGCTGTTCAATTAAAAAAAAATGATCTTCGACAAAAAAAAAAATTAAAAAAAAATAAAAAATAAAATAATGAGGCACCTTAATTTGTAAATGTGTGATGTCACTTTATCTCTATATTGAAATTGTGATGATAATTTTAAAATTAAACGTGGATTGTTCAGTTTGAAGGTTAAATCTACAAGCCAAAGGAAATTATATTAAAAAAAAAATCAATATCAAGAATACACAAAAGTGAAAAAAAAAAAAAAACAATTCTATTGTTCTACCAATAACTTCAATGAACTGTTATAAAGATAAAGATGGGGCAGATGTTCACCAGCCAAGAATGAATAGCTACAACAATTGTCTATGCTGTTTTATTTTTGTCAGAATTCATCAAAATTCAGGAAGATAAGAATTGGTCCAAATTCAAGAGCAAGTAGATTGAAGTATTGCTAAAATTATATTCATTCAAGGTCAAGATTCAAGTGAATTGAAATTTTATTCATATCCAAAATAAAAAAAAGTTGGTAAAAATTTTAATTTTGTGTTCAAATCCATGATAGAGATTAAGTAGACCATTTGCACTACTCTAATTTCAAGTCAAGGTTTTATGTTATTCAAGCTAAATCAAATTCTAGGTAAGCAAACTTCAAAGTTTTGGTTTTACTGGCATGAAAAGAAAATGTAAAAAAAAAAATGATATGAACCAAATTCATATCTAGATTAATTTTTTAACATATTGTATAGTTGACATTCAAGACTAAAACTTTTTGTCAACTTTAAACTATCTTTTTTGAGATTCAGCTACACCAAATTTATGCATAAACCTCGTAAATAGACATTTGTTGACTGAGAAATTTCGGTCCATAACAAAATTGTCACGTCATGTATACATTAATGAAAAATTTGATTAACCTTTGGAACAATTTCGAATACATAATTGTTCAGAAGTTAATTGGACTAAAAATTGAGTTATTGGAAATTTGGGTTTAAAGGCCATACATTAATTTCAGAGACCCATTAGATGCAAGGCCAATGGCTAGGCCCAATCTGAAGACCCATAGGTGCAAGCCCAATGGCTAGTCCCAAAAGTCTCGTGAGGCCCAACCTCAATATTTAAACTCAAAATACTCACTTAGGCCTAAAGATCCATAAATCAGGTCAAAAGGCCCATAAAGTCTAAGCCCACTAGGCCACAAGATCTATAAATAGAGAGCTCTTCTCCATTTGCAAACGACGTAAAATCAGAAAGAAGAATATTCAAACTGAAGACATAAAAATCAGAGACTTCACAACATCGCGTCAAAGAACTGAGAGCATCAAACAATTTGAGAACAAGCTCGCGTAAGCGCTTAGATCAACATCTACAGAATCTTCGAAGATCGACATTGTGAGAGAAAGAATCAGAGGAGAAATATAGAGGAGAAATATTAGAGATTTTAACACATGCACAATCAATAAAATTCAATATTCAATTACACGTGTCTCACTTGCATATTTCGCAGTGAAATCTTGTGTTAACAAATTGGCACACTTAGTGAGACAATCTCTACCTCTCATCTAGTTCTCTCTCACAAAATCAAGCATCACATCTCTAATGTGTCCAATTCAAAAACCTCGAAAATGGGCATTTGTTGACTAAGAAATTTCGGCCAATCATAAATTGCAACGTCATTGTCTCAAATTTAATGGTGAAATTAAATTAAATTTTGAGACAATATTTCTCAAAATTAATTGGATCAAAAGTTTATTTTATTTTGAATTGGGTCAAAATTAAATAAGACTCAAGTTTAATTAGCGACCCAAGTTCATATGGATGACACATATCCATGTAGACAAGGCCAAGCCCAAATCCCAGGTCTTAAAGTCCATCAAACTCAAGCTCAGGATGCATGAAAGCTCTATAATTTGAGAGACTTTCATTCATTTTCAAGAAGGGCCAGAAGTTTGAAGTTTAGAGAGAATTTAACAAGTTGAATACTTTCCAAGCTTCCAAAGATCAAATGCCTTTATGAAGTCCAAAATCACTTCTAAGATCAAGTGATTGCATAAACAAGCAACCAAATATGAAGATCACAGGTATGTTCTTCAAGTCAAGATCACAATTCCATCAACAGACGATAAACTACGAAGAACGTGCATCATATTCTTCAAGTCAATCGCTAAAACACGAAGAATAAGCATCATGTTCTTCAAGTGTGTCATACCAAAACATCAACAAGTCAACGACCGATCCCACGATCAACAAGTCAAAGATCGATCCTCCAAGAAGATCAGCAAGTCAAAGACTGATCCAAAGATCAACAAGTCAGTGATCAACCATACAAGAAGATCAACAATCCAAATGCAAATTGAACAACAAAAAACTAAATCTTAAGAATAAGTTGTGAAGCCCTCAAGACAAAATCAACTTTAAAAACAAGTTGCAAAGCCCTTGAAACAAATTCAATCTCGAGAACAAGCTAGAAAGCCCTTGAAAAAATTCTATATTCAAGAACAAGCTGCAAAGCCCTCGAAATATTTGTAAACGAGAGAGAAATAATTAGAGGAACGCACTAGAGATTGTACTCTACATTCACGCATATTCAAATCAGTACAGTTATATATTTCTAATTTACACGTGTCTCGCATTTATCTTATTTGCTGAAAATCTCGTGTGAAGAAATTGGCACGCCCAGTGGAACCATCTCTATCTCTCATCTCATTCTCTTTAACAAAATTAAGTATGACATCTGGAAATGTCGCATCAAAATCTGCTGCCACATTAGATACCTCAATAACGTCACGAAAAGTTGTAGCCAAATCTGCTGTTGCGACAGAAGCTGCAATGTCACCTAGAAGAGCTGCATCAAGAACAATTGCTTCAAAAGCTTGTACTGAACTTGCCACGTGAAAAGGCTTTGTGTCCCTCGAAAGAAATGAACCTCAAACTTCTGATGAAATCATAGTCAAAGATAACTCCCTAATCAACCAAGCCACTAAAATTGGCAATCAACTAAAAGAGACATCAAACCCTAATGTGATATATGTAATAATGGCAAGTGTGAAACTGACGACACAATAGCAGATTTCGAAAGAAAACTCGAGTAAATATAGAAGACAATTGAGGAAAGAAACTTAGAAATTACTTACCTTAAGAATCAAATGCAGAACTGAGAGACGGCCGAATCAAGACATATGAATGAGTTAATGAAAAAGGAACGAACATTCTTCTAGAGAAACAACCACAATATTCAACTTCGACCGCATCCTTGTCTGTTCAACAATTGAAGGATATGATCACTAACACCATCACAGTCTAATATGGTAGTCCATCTCAAAGTTCTCTTTTGTACTCCAAGACATATACAAGGAGGATAGAAAACCTAAAAATTTCAGCAAGGTATCAACCACCTGAGTTTCAACATTTCGACGAAAAGACAACCTCAAACAACATGTTGCTCGTTTTGTAGAAACCTGTGAAACTGCTGGCATTCGAGGAGATCTTCTCGTCAGGCAGTTCATTCAAACCATAAAAGAGAATGTGCTTGACTAGTACACAAATTTAGAGTATGAAACAATAGACCGTTGGGAAGAGTTGGAGAAAGAATTCCTTGATGGCTTCTATAGCGCAAGACGTACTGTCAGCATGATATAATTGACAAATACAAAACAATATGAGGGTAAACTTGTCATCGATTAGATTAATTTTTGGAGAGCTCTAAGTCTTGATTGCAAAGATCATCTCCCCGAGCTATCTGCAGTAAAAATGTGCATTCAAGGCATACGTTGGGAACTTCTATATATTCTCCAAGGTATAAAGCCTCGCACATTTGAAGAATTAGCAACTCGTGCTCACGACATGGAACTATGTATTACTATTCGTGATGAAGACTTCTAAATAAAATGCTCTTATCATTCTCTCTATCTTTGAGGTCGTCACCGCTCTCTCTATGTTCGAGGTCGCCGCCGCTCTCTATAATTTTAAGGTAATCGTCTCTCCAAGTTTGAGGTCGCTGTTACTCTTTCCAAGTTCGAGGTCATCGTTGTTCTCTCCAAGTTCGAGGTCGTCGCTGCTCTCTATAATTTCAAGATCTTCGCCGCTCTCTAACAATTTCAAGGTCGCTTCCACTCTCTCCTAATTCGAGATTGTCGTCGTCTTCTCCATGTCCGAGGTCGTCGCCCTCTATACAATATGATAACATCGGCAAGTACTATTATTACCATGATTATGTCAATGGTTGGTACAACGTTATTTGGTACCAAAACTATGAACATTCATGGTTTATTCGATTTTTTCAAAATTCAAAATAAATTATCCAATATGATTCATTGATTGGTGCAGAATCTTTGGCCTCACCGAAGACATATTCTCAATCCTTATCCAAGAATTATAACATTATTGTCTAAGAAAACATTTAAAAGCTCATTTCCACTACCAATGCGCTTCAGCATATATTTTCAATTACCATGGATCGTTACATGGAATTTTCTAATAAGGTTACATGGTTCATATAAACAAATCGAAAGAACCATAAAAATCAAATGGTGGGACAAATATACTTTCACCCATGCAACTATCAAATTAGTTAAAGAATGGCTATCAGAAAATGGGTCATCTCCAAGACTTGACTAAAAAACAAAGTTAAGAATTTTTAAACTCCAAGCAGTCAAGGCTTCTGGCAGCGTTAGCACACACTTCTTCAGAGATGGATTTCCATAAAATACTTCAAGGAGCAGCTTCAATCTATTTTTTCTCTTCTTTAACCATTAACGAAGAAGACACAATAGATCTTGATGATTCTCTCTTGGATACTCAAATTCCAGGATTGTAAAAAGTAATCCATAAGACCGCAATCGCCGTTAAACTATTGAAAAAAAAAGTATTTTAGTGTTTGTATAAGTAATTTATTACTTGTATCTTATCTTTGGTCGGGTTGTCGAAGCCCGACAAAATCAATACTGATTTTTCAACTCTAACTTGTAGAATAGTGGAACCAGGTTGAATCCCGAATGAGCTATAAATTAATTTCTGAATGTTAAAAACAAATAAAATAGGGAATCTTGTATTTCAATGAAATCATAAATAAAACAATAAAAAAAATAATATAAGATTTTACAATTCAAGAGTTTAGTTTAATGCAATTGTAATATTGATTATAATCTAACACAATTAATTTATTTTTCTCGAATTCAAGGAATTACCTATTTGTAAAAGTCACAATAAGTAATTGTTCATTATTCAACCAATTGGGCACGATAGCATTATATATCAACTAAATAATACCATTAAAATTATTAAAAATGACTAAACTAAAATCAATTAATCGAGATGACTACAAATTAATTAATTTTGTTTATTTGTTTCCTTAATGTATATCATGCAACCTATGTAATTTGGAAAAGCCACAATCACACACACATAAGCCAACTCTTTGCTACAATTTACAATCATTTGAATTAACAAAGTATCACAAAATCAAGTATATCATAGATTAATAGATAATAAACTAAGACGTCAATTTAATTTATCAAAAATCAACTGCAAATAAAAATAAAAACAAATAATTCTTGAAATCAAAAATAATTATTCCAATTTGTCCAAAACTTCACCAAATTACGTTCAAATTAAAATTACCGTGAATTGAAATAAAAACTACACAGGATAGAAAAATAAATAAAATAAAAAAAGGAAATTGAAAACAAGGTACGCCCAATTTGTTCCGAAAATTGATTCTTCAATGCTCCATTCCAAATTATTTGCGGACGTTTTTCCTTTCTTTTCTAATTTTTCTCCTTTTTCCATCTGGCGGCTATGCTGTGTTGTTTTTCACGTTTCTGCAAATCACACGCGCGCGCTTATATATGTGTGTGTAATAGTTGGGCTCAAAATTGAGCCCAACACTTTTTTCTATAAAATATCTATTTTTTTCCTTCTTTGGAGATGGTGACGTCATTTTCTCTTTTTTCCAATTTAAACATATTTCACTATATTTTTTTTGGCAATTCAACTCATAAATTAAATATGGGAAAATATTCACAATTAATTACAATCTTAAATCTACATATAGGAAAAATATGATTCAATAAATATAATTAATTTAAACTTATCAATCTTAATATGTAATTAGTATGTACAATTTTGTAATTTAATAAAGACTTTTGTAAATTTTTTATTTGAGAAGCATGATCACAATCTATATCTTCATCAACAAAACATTTGATTAATCTCAACGAATGAATCTCAATGTCACCTGAAACATATGATTACTATGACTGATCAACCATCATATTTCAAGCAATGGGAGTACTTTCCGACATAAGTCCTTCGGTAAACTATGTGGCCCAGTTATGTAAAGGGGATAAAAAGAGGACATTATTTCAAAATTAGATGTACAGTTCATGAAGATTAGGATACCACGTGGTCATCATGCAGCCTTCACAACTACATTTAAGTATGCACCTCACATTTATAATATTTAAAGTTTTGTATAAATCTAAATTGATATTTCTTACACTATATTATTTTTCTTGCATTTCTATTTCCTATGTTAAATTTTGTTTTGTTTTTATTCAAAAGAATGTGCCAGGGGCTTTTCTTACATGTTCACGACTTGTCAAAGAATCCATCAGACATGTACACATGTCTTGATGGATTCCACCTAATCATTTTACCATTTTCATTCGGGGTCTATAAGAGAATGTGTGCGTGAACTTAATCGGAACTTTACTTGATCTTCCAAGAAGGAGTAAAGATGAGATAAATGCAAGATTTTGACTTAGTTGACATGAGTATTAGACATGAATTAGAACCCAAATCCAGAGGTAATAGAACATATATCCCTCTAGCATGTTACACATTATCGAAGGCTGAGAAATATATTTTTTATAATACATTAGCTAATATAAAGGTACCTGAAGGATCCTCATTCAACATAAGAAACGTGGTCTCCATGCAAGATTTGAAACTTAATAGTCTGAAGTCTCATGATTGCCATGTACTTATGCAACAACTTCTCCTTGATGCGCTACGAGGGGCTCTATCTAAAAATGTTAGATATGCTATTAGTAGACTATGTTTGCTTTTTCAACGCCATTTTCTATAAAAGTGTTCGAGTATCAAACTTGGATAAGTTGTAGGATGATGTCGTTGTCACGTTATGTCTACTTTAGAAGTTTTTTCCGCCATCATTTTTCACTATCATGATGCATCTTATCAGTCATCTTGAAAGGAAAGTCAAATTATGTGGTCTTGTTTATCTGCGGTGGATGTATTCATTTGAGAGGTACATGAAGGTGTTGAAAGATTTTGTTCGTAATAGAAATCGTCCAAAGGCTAGGATGTAGAGGCTTACATATGCAAAGAAGCTATAGAATTTTGTAGTGAATTTCTAAACGATCTAGACCCATTTGGTTTAGGAAAAACTCAAAAGGCCTTTATGAAGAAAATAAACTCGAAAGGCCTTTATGAAGAAAATAAACTAGAAAGGCCTTTATGAGCTGGTAATTTTGTTACACCTAACGAACAACAATTAAGACAAGTGCATCTATATATTCTCAACAACACGGATGTGATCCATCTTTATCGAGAGTATAGGTTCGTTCTAATTTCACTATATTAATCATGTTATTTAACTGAAATCTTATGTTTTTTTTAAGCTACAAACTATATATAGAAAAATTGAAAGGTTCACATCCTATAAAATCAAAAAAATGAGAAATGGTTACTAGAAGAACATAATCGATCATTTTTCTATTTGAATACATGATGAGGTAATATAGTCATGGATCTATTGTTCACGTTAGTAACTGTACCTATCTCTTGATTATGACATTACTTATAAGGTAGGTTTTGAGAGAAATGCGAGAAGGAACACCTATCTCCAATGTTCTTAGATGGTTAGCATATAGCCCCAACCAGACATTGATAAAATGTGAGGCTCTTAAGTGCAATGAGTATTGTTATAACACAAAGGATTGCATGATAAATGAGTTGTTCAAAATAGTGGGGTCATGTTGGTAGCAATGACAATGCAAGTGTCTAGTGCTAAAGAAAAAAATCGTGTATTTAGAGACATGTCTTTCTATGGAGTTATTACAGAGATATGGGAAGTTAGCTACAATACATTCAAAAATTTTCTATTCAAATATGACTAGGTTGAAAGTCGTAACGGTGTGTGAATCGACGAACTAAGATTTATCTTAATTGACCTGAATCACATTGGACATATATCAGATTCATTTGTTCTATCAACACATGTGAAACAATTATTTTATGTCAATGATCCTTGTGACAAACGGTGGTTTATTGTCGTCACTTCACTTTTTTATTGACTCATGTTGTGAGGGCAAGCTTGGAGATATTTTGTTAGATTGTCCTTTTCATTTCTAGGTGGAAATATGACCTAGATATTGATGAAAAAGATACTTCATATACTAGAAATGATTGTGAAGGAACATGGATTGATAATAATATATAAATATGTAAGTAAACCTATATGTAACTCTATTTTTCAAAATTTGTATCGATAATCTTAGTACTAAAACACATTTTTTTGATTTAATTCATAGGTTATTGGCAATGTATAAGGAACTACTCAAAGATATTTACTTAGTGTTCTTTTATGTCAAGTTTAATCATTAAGTACTATACTTATGTATTGACAATTGTGCTTTATTAATTCGAATAAATTCTTTTTCAAAACTTTTAAACATATTAGCTTATCTTACTTTTTTGTTTGGATTCCAAACTAACACTTAACAGATGGAGGATTCATTGGACGATACGCTACCTCCAAGTCACAATGAGATGGAAGATTCCATTGATGAAAGTCTACCACCGACCAATGAATATGAGAGAGATGATTCACTAGATTATAGCATACCAACCAACAATGAACAAATAGAGGGTGAAACATCCACTAGAAGTAAAAAAAAAAAAAAAAAAAAAAAAGAGGTCGTAGCGGAATAAAGTAGATGACTAGAGTTAGCAGTTCAGGTCGTAGATACGTGGTTGAATACAATGAAAATGATCAACCAATTGGCGAGAATTCTACGAAACTATCAAGTTATATTTGAACATGTGTCGGTTTCATGTTCCAATTAAATACACGTCATGGAACAACGTTCCAAATGAGACTAAGGAGAAACTTCTTGAATTAATCAAGGTAATCAAATTAATGTTTAATCATTTTATATACGTCACTAATCTTTTGCTTAATTTTTTTAGGATGCCTTTGTTTTATACAAAAGATCTCATAAAAATATATTGCAAAACGTTGGAGTCGCTTTTAGGAAATTCAAATATAATTTGGAAAAAAAATTTATAGTGACTTTTGAGTACTATGTTGAAAAACTTAAACATCGACCACCTACCAATCCAGAGATTCAACAAGAGAATTGGTCAATATTTGTGAACTATAGAGTTGACGAGGAATTTTGAAATAAGTATTACAGCAGCTACATTCAATCTATTTTTGTCTACTCTCGCAGATTGAAAGTAATTAATTTTTATTTATCATTCTAAACCAGACATAAAGTAAGAAGAAATGTGAGTATAGGGAGAAAAATATATATGATCATAGGATATCGCGTAAGGGATACGCAAAATTGAAGAAGAAATGGTTATGTTATTCATTTTTTAACATGACTATATCCTTTTTTTTTTTTACTTAAGTAAATGATGTTCGTTGATAAATATCCTTATATTGTTGTAGAAAACATCTAAAAATGCTTCAAACACAATTGATCGAAGTGAGCTCTGGAGAAAGGTTCGTATTAGAAAGGATTGAGATATAAAAAACAAAAGCACAAAAAATGTGTAATAGAATTGTACATATGCTTGTTAAATTTGTATATGCAACCTTCTATATTAACAAATATTTTTTGTTTATTTACCTCAGGATGAGCTTTAAGGCATGGAAAATCAGATGAAAACTGATTTATGCGTACGATATGATATTTTAACCCAAGCATTGGGTACTAATTAAAGACCCTTCAAGAAGAGTCCGAGAAGTTGGTAAGTATATAATGTCAAGCATATACTAGTATTAGAAGATAGATTGCAAAAATTCAATAAATCCAATTATTCTAAGGGAAAGAAGATAAAGGGTAGTGAAAATGAAAGTGGTCCATCGATAGTGAATAGAAACAAGAAGAAGGGTAAAATAATAGAACGTAAAGATGAAAATGGAAAAGACAAGAAAATTGTCCAAGATAAAAAGAAAAGGATTGAATCATCTAATAAGATACTAGTGAGAACTATTTGACGTTGTATAATTTAGATAGCAATAATGTTGTAGTTTCAGAATGTGAACTAAGTCATATTATATTGTGCGCAGGTTAGAAGTATTTGTAGATTGGCCATTGAATCAACAAATAATATTGTGGCAGCAGATACTATTTTCTTAGGACGATGGAGAAATTGTTAAGGTCTCAATTAATACAGTAGTAGATGGGGACTATCTAGTACCTATGTCATTGAAGGGAGAAGATATTATGCTGTCACAAGAGTTAGGCTCACATCTACATTGGCCACGACATCTTATAGTATTAGATAAAAACAATATGAGATCGAAACATTATTTTTCAATTAACATGAGTTCACCCAAATTATTGCTAATGTAATGCCTTTTGAATGAATGATATTAGGCAGAAAATGTCAAAACGTTCCAACTACACCTATAGGTACACCATATCAAAATGCTCATGAGCACTGCGTTGCTTGGTAAGTTAGATTGAACGTGTGCGATCATCGGTTTAGATTACTGTACTAGAGGTTGTATTCAGACGTCAAATGAAATGTTGTACTTAGTTGGAGATATTGAGAGATTTTTGTGAAATGAAACCGATTGGAATAGCTTTCATCGATGCATATATGTTGTAAGTATATACATTGTTGGTGTCTTATTTTTATTTATCTATGCACTTGCATGTTGTTACATTCAATAGGTACTTATAGAAGAGTGTTGTTGATAGAAAAGTGAATTGTATTTACAAGTTCATGGATGTTGGATCAATATCGATATCAAATACTAGAGAAACATGTATTGATTTGTTCTTGGATGGAAATCAAAAACTTAGGGTCAAATGAACTGCTTATGATTCCATATAATTAAGGGTATGTGATTCAAAATGATTTCGTATTATGTTTCATATTTTAATTAATCACTCTAAGTTGGAATGTTTTCTTTTGTAGAAACTACTGGATCTTGATCATCGTTGACATTTTGAAATCTATTATTTTATAGATGGATTCATTAATGAACCGTCTTCCAATTGATTTAAACGAAATAGTTGGATTGTATGTTAACATAGCTCTTATCATTTTTAAATTCATGAGTTAGTCAAACAAACGATAGATATGTGTTAACATTCAAATCAGTGAAGGTTAGTTCTCTCATTACCTAGGTAATACTATGAACAATTATTTGATTGCTTTCATATTAATGTACAAGCCAATATTAGGGTCTGAAACAACTCGACGAAGTGGAATGTAGTTATTATATTTTGAAGTATATAAGGGAAATCATGATTCATAACAATGATTGAATTGGAGATATTGTAAGTATATAACTCTATATTAACGTTTTATTTTAAATTATGTATCAAATAGTTAAATATATTTTTCAAATGTTCCTCTTTCATTAAGATTGTAGAAGATGTATGTCTCATTTTTTTTTTTTATTTATTTATAAAGCTCGAGCAGTTGTGCCATACTGGAACTAACTAATTATGATTACAAATTTAGAAAGTTTTTTTGAGATGAAGAGATGGGTCCTATCGATGTCTTCAAGGTTGTGTGTTACAAAGAGCCACAAAATAAAGATGACGATGGTTGGCTAACCAAACTGCAAAAGCAACACGTGTAAGTTATTTAATGAATTAACATAAAGTAATTGCAAGTTGTTTTACGCTAATTTCACGTTTCTATTTATGTAGAAGAAGATGATGTGATTGAGAGAGTGATCTACTACAATAGGGACGCTATTAACATAGGAAGAGGTGTGCAAATATGTGTTAGGCAGGCGCACTGATGGGATTGGAGGCACCATTTACTTGCCACCTGAGAAACGGGGAAGATCTTCATCCTCGTCTTCAAAGACTTCAACTGCTTCGTCACAACATGATCAAGAGATGGCTGAGTAGCTAGCAACGGTCACAATGGAGAACATGCGCCTACAAGAACAGGTGAATTAGTTAACTGAACAAGCTAGGATGAATCACACACTAGTTGATGTGTTGAAGAAATTCAACTGAGGCGCTGGATCCAGATCATCTATGTAGATTAGTATGTACTTTTCTATAAAATTTTGGTGTGTGGCTATCATGCAGCAAAGATAGCCACCATTCTTTATTTATAGTTTAAGATTTCTTTCAAATTATAGTTTGGCATTCTGCAACAAAGATAGTCAGTAATTAAATTAAATTATTTTTTAACAGGTTTAATGATTTTTGGGTAAAATTAAAAATACTTCGTTATACTGCTCAATTTTCTATATAATATTTTAGGTTATGTTGTCTTTTAAAGTTAAGTTATAAAACTTTCTAATGTTTCTTTCTTGTTTTACACATATGGTGCATTTAAGTTGCTTGGATCGCGAATCTTCTATTCCTTGCTTTGCTTTTTATCGTTCATGTATTTATTTTGTTTCATGTATCAGGTTTTTTTATAAATTTCAATTGAATATTGTGTTTTAGTTTACATTTCATTACTTTATGTTTTCATTTTGTGAATTATTGGTGAACTATTTATATATAGTATTTTCTTTAAAGTTTAGAGTGAATCTTCTAGATATCACAATTTTGTGAACTCTTGTCTTCATTCTTCAATTTCAATTTCAAATCCAAAAACAAAATGAATTGAAAAAAAATAAACCAGAAAGGATAAGGTGACAGAGGACAACTGTATCGCCTTAGATTGACAAAGGCGAGAGAGGAATCTGCGTCGCCTTTGCATTTTAAGGCGACGCAGATTCGTCTATCGCCTTAGGTAGCCATATCGCTACAAAAGCCATTTGTCACCGCAGACGGAGTCAAATGCGATGGAGGTTAATTTTGCGTCGCACTAGGCTAAGGCGACAGAGGATTTTGCATCATCAAAGCCTAAAGTGACGTAAATTCTTGCATAAGGTGATATAATCTTCCCTCCCCTTAAGGGGCTTTCCTTGTAGTGCTTGTTCTTTGCTTTGTCATGGCTGGTTTGCTCCCTTAGTTTTGGAGAATTAAGGTGGTTGCTTCTATTGTCTCGTCGCGAGGATGCTATATCCCGTCTCACATCTTGAGTTTTCTCACTATTGCCATCAACCTTTAAATCAAACCATCATTTTTCGACCGCATAGGCTTCTGACATGGTTTGGACTATTTGTTCGTAAACTTTTGACATTTTCCATGAATTTAGTCCCTCAACAAAACAGAAGACCTTGTCTTTCTTTGACATGTCTTGAATGTCTAGCATAAACCCCACAAACTGTGTGATTACTCATCAGAGACCAAAGGGCAATGACTTGTCTTTTTTTTTATTAGGAAACTAAATATTCATTGATTGTATGAAAAGGATAAAGTTGCACTCGATACAATTACAAAAGCACTTTCACTGTGCAATAAGTAAAGAAAGACTATAATATTAAAAAGCTAAAAAAGATGAACCTAAAAGCCAATGAACAACGGATTCCGAACATTAAGCTTGAAGCAAAGAGAGACAAAAGATGTAGCAGATAACGACTTAGTTAATATATCAGTAATTTGAGCCGATGCATGCAGGTGTTTGACATGAAATTTCCTATTATGAACTAAATCACATAGAAAGTATATATCAAGTTCAATATGTTTAGTCTTTGAATGTAAGACAGGATTCATATTTAAATGAACAACTCCTAGATTATCACACCATAAAGTAGGAGGAGTAGCCGTTGCAAGCTTTAAATCAACAAATAATGAATTTAACCATATTAATTCAAGCAGTAGTAGTAGCTAAGCATTTTTATTCAACCTCTTTACTATATGGAGATATGATTGTTTGTTTCTTAGAACCCCCAAGAAATTAAACAAAGAATATGCCGTGACCCGATGTAGATTTTCAATCATCGGGATCTGAAGCCCAATCCAAATCAGCATAGCCCTATAAGATAAAAGCTGACAGTTTAGTTAACAATGAACCATAGGATTGCGTACCCTGCAAATACCTTAATATTCTCTTAACCAATTTCTAATGTGTCATTTTTGTAGAATGCACAAACTAACATGCTTTATTAACAGTGTAAGATAATTTAGGACAAGTCAAGAGAATGTATTGGTAGAGCCCCTACAATACTCCTATATAGTGTAACATCATAGAAGTTTTGTCCACCAAATGTTGAAGGAAGTGTACCACTAACAATATGAGTATATTTATAGGATTAGCACCAGCCATGTTTGTTATGTTCAATAGATCTCGAACATATTTAGATTAAGATAGAAAGATATCTCCTAAAGGTGAATAAAGAACTTATATGCCCAAAAAATAGTGTAAGTTACCGAGGTCTTTAAGAGAGAAGGAAACATTTAACCTGCTAATCAAATTTGAGATAACATCGGTAAAGTTATCCATAACCAAAATATCATCAACATAAATAAGAATATAACAACATCTATTATGATCATGTCTAAAAAATAACGAAGTATCAGCACGAGATCTTTGAAAACCCAAACTTATCGAACAGGTTGTTAATCTGTCAAACCAAGCTCCAGAGCTTGCTTCAATCCATATAAAGTCTTGTGTAGTTTTCAAACACTTGAACTGTTGCTTTGGGATACAAACCCAACAGGTTGATCCATATACATATTTTCATGTATAATTCCATGTAGGAATGAATTATTAACATAAATTTGTAGAATGGTCCAATTATAGGCAAAAGCCATAGTAAGTAGCAGACGAATGGTAACTGGTTTAACTACAGGGCTAAAAGTTTCAAAATAATCAACTTCCGGAGTTTGATGAAAACCTTTTGCTACTAGTCTTGTCTTATATCTAATTATTGATCCATCAAAGTGTCTTAATTTGTTTTTAAAAACCCACTTGCAACCTACCACTTTTTGATTTTCAGGTTTCATTACCAAAGGCCAAGTCTTATTTGACATCAGGGCATCATATTCCTCTTTCATTGCTTTCCTTCAATGTTCACATTTTAAAGCTCCTCTAGCATTAGGTGGTTCACAGTCATCATATAATTTTGTCATCAAGACCTTTGGACGAAAAATACCACTCTTTCCAAGTGTTTGCATAGGATGAGCATTAGTAGTAATACGAGAAGGTGACACATTTGTGGCTATTGGAAGGTTTACTGTAGAAGCTGGATTATCACGTGGTGGAGAGTAAACATAAATTTGAGAAATAGATGACTCGCTCAATGGTAATGTATTTTGAATAGGATAAGAATTTGACAATGTATCAGGACATAAGGATGACGAGGGACTAGAATCATTTAGCAAAGATACAATGGAGCTTATGGTTTTGCTCAATGGTGATGGAATAGAATGAGTAACAGAGTGAATGATCGAGCAAAAGAAAGTCATATTCATCAAACTTAACATTTCTAGAAATGTATTATCTACCTTTTGAATCAAGGCATTTATATCTTTTATGCATAGGGTTATACCCCAGAAATGTGCACTTAGTAGTTCGAAAATCTAATTTATGTGAGTTGTAAGGTCGAAGATAGGGAAAGCACTTACAACCAAACACAAGGAGATCTGAATAATCTGGCACTCGACCAAGGAGCTTCTACAAGGGACTAATGCCATGAAGAGCTTAAGGGCAACCTGTTAATCAAGAATACAGCAGTGGCAACGACATCATCCTAAAAGGAAATGAAGCATGAGATAAAAGAGCAAGGCCAGCTTCAACAATATGCCTATGCTTGCGCTCAACTATTCCATATTGTTTAGATGTGTATATGCAAGTAAGTCTATGTGTAATGCCATTTGTTTGAAAGAAAGGAATAAAAGGTTTGGACTCAGTATAATGATCAGCTTGCAGACGAATGATATTAGTATTTAGAAGTTTTTCCACATGAGGTTTGAAAATATTAAATACATAAGGAACTTCAAAATAGTTTGAATAAAGTAAATCCAAGTGAATCTAGAAAATACATCAATAAAACTCACATAATACTTGAATCCATTTCTAGAAGTAATATGAGTAGATCCCCATACATCAATGACAATAAGTTGTAATTAATAGACGAGTATAAATAGATACGAATGCAAAGTGAGGAGAGACATGTATCATTCCACGAGCACAAGTATTACAAAAAGAACCAACAGTGTTCTTAAGTGAATAAGAAGGCACACAAATTTTTAAAACACTTTGAACAATGAGAAGTGTTGAATGTCCTAAATGTTGATGCCACATATCAACATTAGACTTATTTGTAGTAGAACTAAAACAAGATGGTTTCAATGTATTGAAATGTGTTTGAGAAGAGTAGTAGATAACGTCTTCGTATTAGAAGAAAATTTTGGAAACATATAAAATCTTTCATGGAGAGTCCTTTGGAGCAGAACCCAACCAGTTGCTAGATCCTTCACAAGGCAAAAAGTAGGATGAAATTCAAAGAACACTTTGTTATCACGAGCAAATTGACTCACACTAAAAAAAAAATTCGTTATAAAAGGCACATGTATGAGATTATGTAAGTGAAACACTTGATTATTTAATGAGCCATAACGAAAGTGTGAGATTTGCAAACCTGCACCATTACCAACATGGACTTGACTAATTCCTCCATATTCATAGCCCATGGATAAATTCCTGAGATTATTAATTAGATAATTTGTAGCTCCAGAATCAGGATACAATTGTTATCATTTGAAAAGTTAACTGAAGCTTGTAACCCATATAGTCCATAATTCTGTGAAGGATAATAGTAGTCATAGCTAGGGAAATTTGGGTATTGTATTGGCCTTGGATGAAAAGGAGGTGGAAGCCTTGGTCCAATGCTTTGATTTGCAAACACTGGCCTGTTTTGTGAAGATGAATTGTCAGAACGATTGTAACATCTATTTGGAGTGTTACCATAACGATTACAAATGTTACAATAAAACCTGTTATGGCCACCAGATCTACCACCTCCATGACTATTATTTCTTCCACGACCCCTGTGATTTCCAGAATTGTTGCCTTGATTTTTTTTAGAATCTGACTCAATTGAAGGTTTATACTGTGAAAATTGATGTTGAGCAACATTTACACTAGGTGAACTGCCTTCTATATTCACTAATTTGGATTTAATTATTGTTTCATGGATTCAATACTTATATTGATCCTAAGTTAGAGATCCGATGGAATTTTAGCAGTAATCACTGCAACTATGGAGTCATATTCCAGACCAAGACCAGCTAAAATATATAAAATATGATCCTCGGATGATACAAGCTTACCAACAGCAGTTAGTGCATCAACGACTTTCTTATTCTTTGAAAAATAATCACTAAATGAGATGTTACGTTTCATCATATTTTGGAATGAGGATTTAAGCTTAATTACTTGAGCCAAGCTTCTAGAATTGAAAATCTGGAGCAGTGAATTCCAGATTTCTTTTGAGCAAGTGCAGTGTAACATCTGCTGAAGGATATCTTTATTCATTGATCCCAACTGCCAGGAGCATATCAATATGTCTTGCTTCTTCCAAACTACAAATGCCGGATTCAGTTGAGATATCGTAGATGATTCATTATTGACAGATATCATTGCCGATGGTGCAATAGTAGAGGAATGTATATGGCTAGCAAATAAACCATAGCCTTCTAGGGCAAACTCTACTTTAAATTTCTATAATAAGAAATTGTCATTGCTTAATCGAATTGTTGTTACCTTATGGCCGAGATTCACAATAGCCAAAACAACAGGTGTGTTTTGAGAAAAAGAAGAAGAAAAGCTACACAAATCCATATCTTAGGAGAAAACTCCTGAATATTATTCACTTAAGAATTGTCTCTTTACAATGCTCATTCATACCTAATGTACACTACAACAAAATTAGGAATAGGTGACGGTCTTTCCAAAAAAAAAAAATTAAAAACACGAATAAAAGATGACGGGCATTTTAAGCCCGTCATTAAAAAAAAATTGGTGACGAGCAAAAATGGTGAGGGGCAAAAACCGTCATCAAAGACTTTTGGGGTCACGCGTCACGCGGGACACCATAGGTATTTGGTGACGGTTTTTGCCCGTCACCTATTCTCTTTGATGACGGGCGCCCGACACCAATTTGCCCGTCATCAAATCTTTTTTTTTCCCTAAACTCGAGACCCAAATATTTTTTCATTTTCCCGCTCTCCCTTTTCCCTTACCGAGACCTAATTTTTCAAGCCCTCGCTCTCATCTTCTCCATCTCAAATCTCCAAATCCTCACAATTTCTCATCTTCATCTCAATTCTTCATTTTATTTCTCCTCTAATCTAAAAAATCCGCAAATATTTAGCAATATAAGGTCTCAACACTTATTTTTCTTTCTTTTTAATCGTATTTGTTAAATGCATTCCTTTTTTTTTACTTTCTTCTTTTGTTATATATGTGTAACCAAACTTCTTTTAAGCACGAAGTGATGTTGTCAAATCCGTAGAAGATGAACTTGTAAAGGTAATTTGTAGTGTTATGCAGCAAATTCCACTTTCTCTTAATTTATGAATATTTTCTTTCAAGCTATGTTAGTTTATGTTTGAGATTGTTCAAACACTCATCGTTGATATTAGACCAGACCAGCAGGTAAAGATCGGGAGCAATGAATGAAATTAATGCTAGTAATAATCCAATCCCGAATATTAAACATTCGACTTCTTTTTCTTTTTTGCATTGATATTGGTTTAGGTTTCGTTAGTATCCATACTCTTTGAATCGAAAATGTAGATGTTAAAGTTTTTGCAACGTGAACCTTTTGTTTTGTTTACTTCTTCTTTCAACTTTACTATTGATTTTTTAGATAACTTATGATGGTATATCTTTTTTTGTAGATAAAGCGAGCTGAGGATGAGGTCAAGGAAAAAAAAGGAGAGTGGGAAAATGAAAAAGAATATGTATCTCGGGTTAGGGAGAGGGGGAAACGAAAAAAAAATGTAGATTTGGTGACGGGCTAATTGGCATCGGTTAAAAACCTTTGGTGTCACGCGTCATTCAGAAACTGTCACCAAATACCTTTGGTGTCGCGCATGACGCACGACACCAAAGGTCTTTGGTGACGGTTTCTGCCGGTCACTAAATGTCTTCAATGTCACCGGTATTGATGATGGTCATATGCCCGACATCTTTTTTGAAAGATATAAACATTTGCCCGTCATCTATTCTCCAATTTTTACTGGTGGTAAGGAATTCCACAGAGAAAACTCTACAATTTCATACTTACAATGTTGAGACTATGCAGAGGTGAAAAACTCCTAACCTTCACACACCAGAACAAAACTCACTAACAACATTAACCCTAACCGAAAATGGGCCAAGTTAAAGGCAATACAAAGATAAAATAACATTCCACCCATAACAACAGAAAATATAAATTGACACTTAATGGGCATCTTGTCTTACAAACTTACAAATAAAATTGAATTCAAAACAACGTCCCCTTATTATTCCATCATTAAACACAAAAACTTCTGAACTCCACCATTATTCTTCATCGTCAACAATCAATGATATTCACGGCCTAAATCCCAGCTCCAAATCGTTTTCTCCATTATTCCAGACACCTCCAGTTTGATTAATTTATGTCATTAAATTCACACTGAGCAGATCTTCATTCGCACGCGACGACTTGTGCCATGGTATCGGAAAGTTCTCCACCATGGCCAGCGTTGTGTCGAAGTACATCCAGAAAGAGGTCGACCGTCGACGAGTCTAGATAGTAGATTGCGATATTTTGGAGGGAGAAAGAAATAGCGATAAAAAAACAATTTTATTTTTTATTTTAAGTTTGGTTAATATTAAATTAAGATTAGGAACTATTTTTGAGTTTTATTGATAATTGTGGGACTGAAATTGAACGTTGAAAAGTTTAGAGGCTAAAATAGAATTAATTTCAAAGTTGAGAACTAAAATTAGAAACTTGAAAGACCAAAATAATATTATAATCTTTTTATATGTCACTAGGGCAAACTTTTTTTAATTATCCTAGGACTCTGAACTATTATTTGGCAGACTAAAACAGATTTTGTTTCTAAAATACCAATATTCAAATGAACTATTATTAGAACATTTTTTTAAAACGAGTTAAAATAACCTTTTATTTCTAACCATTAAAATAACTCTTGTGGCAATTATCCATCCAAACATATCGATGAACTGATAATTAGATAGGTTTACGAGATAAGTCTGTCAAAAAGAACTCCAATTTATGATCGTAAGATTACCGGGCTTGAAATTGCCATCCCATAAACCTATTTTGTTAAAACTTTTATGGTTAAAATATCATTTTGGTCCCTAGAGTACTTTCACCTTTGTTTCATTTTGGTCCATAAATTTTTAAAATTTTAATTTTAGTCTCTAGACTTTCAAATTTATTCCATTTTAATCCTTGAACTTTCAAATTTTTGTTCAACTTTGATTCATAAATTTTCAAACGTTCAATTTTAGTCCCTAAACTAAAAAAAAATAATAATAATTAATTAATTAAATTTGGTCCTTATTATAATTTTTTGTTAATTTTTTTAAAAAATATATCATATTTTCATATAAACTTTAGAAATATGTTCACATATTTTCTTTAATTGTATTAAAATTAGTAACGTTATTGAACCAATTTAATTTAATATTAATTTTAAATTTATCATAGGACCAATTTTAAACTTTTATTATAATATAGGGACTAAAATTGAACTTTTGAAAGTTGAGGAATCAAATTGGAATAAACTTGAAAATCTAGAGACTAAAATTAGACTTTTGAAAATCTAGAGACAAAAAAAGAACAAAGATGAAAGTTATGGGACCAAAATGGTATTTTAACCAGCTTTTTTTCTCCATTCTTATTAATATAATTAATCTGGTTAAAATATCCTTTTGGTCTATATATTATGAAAGTTGTTCCATTTTAATCTTTTGAATTTTAAATGTCTAATTTTAGTCTCTAAAACTTTGAGAACTATCTAATTTTAGTCCCTACAGTTTAAAATGTTGTATTTTAGTCACTCAACCATCAACTATCAACCAATTTAAAAATAGTCCCTCTTAAATCAATCTACCTTAAATAAACAAAATTCTCTCTCCTCTTATCATTTTTCCCATCTGTTTATTTTAATATTTGTCTCATCTCATTTTGTTTTTCAACATTGCTCTTTGTTAATATAGGGTCTGTGATTACATCTAAGGAGGAGAATAAAATTTAAAATATATTAAAAGAAACCGATGAGAGAAATGATTCTAAAAGGATAGGGAGAATTTTGATTATTATTTTATTATTTTTTAGAGTGAGCTGATTCGAGGGACTATTTTTAAATTTGGTTCTATTTGAGAGAGTAAAATTAAATTAAACATTTTAAATTGTAAGGACTAAAATTGGACAATTCTAAAAATTTAGGTCTAAAATTGGACAATTGAAAGTAAGGACTAAAATGGAACTCTCGTAGTCTAGGATCCTAAACGATGTTTTAACCAATTAATTTTGAGGTAAAGAAAAAGAGTGAAAATTGTAAGGGTCTGTTTAATTTTATTCGATACTTTTTTATATATTTAAAGAAATTTGTTATAAAATTTGATATAAATTCAATCCTTCTTATTTTAATTAAATACATAATAAAATATCTCAACTTTCAATTTGTTCAATTTGAATGAAGTCATCAATTTTGTGACCATCACCTGAATCACTTTTTACAATATTTGAACTTTTAATTGAAGTTTTTACTTTTTTGAACTGATGAAAAATCCCCTGTATCTTATAGCCAATAAACAATGAGATGACAATAGCTTAACCTTTCAAAGTACTCACACAAAGAACCAACTAACTTTTCAAATTATGGAAGGAATTCAGATCCATAAATTTTTTACTAAATGGCAGATAATAATTATTTTATTTAAGATCTGGTATATGGCTGCATCATAGAATAAGACAACATATAACTACAAGAAAGTTTCTTGAAGTGAAACCCTTCTTTACTTGTTCCATCTAAAGCTGCAAATGCATAACCAAGACGCATTACATCTTGGAAGCATCAGCTGCAACTCGGCTCAATGCAACCGCGGTCTTCGAACCCGATGACCGCCCCAAATGGTTGTTGATGAAATTCCCAGCAGACATGACCTTTGCCAAATCTACATTGGTTTTTATACCAAGTCCATGGAGCATGTACACCACATCCTCAGTTGCAACATTTCCTGAAGCTCCTTTTGCATATGGACAGCCACCCAAACCTGCAACAGAAGAATCTATTGTGCTAATCCCCATCTGTACAAAAAGCCCAAAAAATCAGTTAATGGTTAAAGTTTGCTCAAATGAATCACAGGCTTAACTACGGCAAGCTTGTGAAAGAATTTGCATCACTATATCTCAGTTTCAAAAGAAGGCCTTACTTGGAGGGATACTAGAATATTTGGAAGTGATTGCCCATAAGTGTCATGGAAGTGGACTGCAAGCTTGTCCACAGGTACGGCAGCCATTACAGCTTCGAGCATGGGAACAACAGTGCCTTTACCAACAGAAAGATAAGATCCGTTAGGCCAGTTAGCCCATTTTGCCTCTAATAATAAAAGCACGACGACTTTTCAATCTCAATATTTGTTTACAATCAAAAGATAAAAGAGAGAATAGCATCTGAATCCATAATACAAATGTTTTAAAAAAATAGTATGGTTACATAATTCATAATTCCTGTTGATCACAAAATAAACTCAGGTGTAAGATTCTAGTGAATGAGAGGTTTTAAGTATGCAAGCTTTCACTAAGGGACTTTGGATAACTCAGGTGTAAGGGACTTTCGATTATCATTTTGTTTTCCATTTTTGTACATCAATTTTGTTTTCAGCTTTTCGTTATTTTTTTTTTCTTTGAAATTGTTAATATATTTCAAAAGGAAAAAATGGTTGGTAAACGTGTAATTCTTATTTTGAAAATAAGAAATAAAAAACAAATAAGAACATTTGAAATGGATATCAAGCGGGTAAAAAATTTATATTTTGATTTTGAGAAAGAAAGGTTTATATCGTTACCAGGCGTGGCAACTCCGATGGTGTCCCCAAGAGAAATTTCGAAGCAGCCCATCTCATAAAGCTCTTTTGCTACATAGGCCACTTTAGATGGTGGAATTGCTCCTTCTGTTGGACAACCAACAACACATGATACATACCTATACAACAAATACATAGCAAGTTAGAGACCGCTCCAAGAACAGAACTGACACCAGCAAATATATCATATTCAGAATTTGAAACCAAACTCCAAAGGATATATTCATTAGTTGCTATCCACAAAGTGCATGGTATAAATTCCCAGACTACCACTGAAAGATAATAAGATATATTGTGTACTTAATGTTCTTTATTTAATGTAGCAACAAATTCTCGAAACCGTCACTCATGGTTGAAGGTAAGCCTTGTCAAGTTAAAGTCATAATGATAATTCCTAAATCAGTGAAGTTCTTTTTAATTCATCTTAAATGCTGATTAATGTCAAGTTAGATATTTATAGAAGCATACCCTCGAACAGGGATTCCAAGCTCTTTTGCAGCAGAAGTTACAGCACGGTAACGATCAAGACTTTCTTCAATGCTACAATTGATGTTGGATCTTGAAAATGATTCAGAGGCTGATGCAAAGACTGCTACTTCCTTTGCTCCAGCCGCAATAGCAGCTTGAAAGCCCTGGAAGAAGGTGAAGTTTTTAGAAATAAAGGATTCAATCTGTGAATCTTTGAAAACAAAACTTCCGCATTGTTTAAGAAGATGACCTACTTTCATATTGGGTGTTAAAACTGGCAACCTGACACCTTCCAGATAACGAACGGCTTCCATCACTTGGGCTGCATCAGATAACTGGACAAAGGGTGTGGCAATGAGAACTTCAAATTTTAAATTAAGCTCACAAGTCAGGAGTAAGCATTCAAGTTCTCGTAAATTGATTACATGGAAAGAAAGTTTTGGAAGAGTACTGCATGGACCTAGAGGATAAAAATATATTCTACATATCTTCTAATATTTGAGAATTAGCGATATCAAAGTATGGTCAATCTAAGAATTTATCATGAATTAAATTTTCACTATATCAACTATGGAGAGGAAACTGGAAAGCTTTAAGATAATCTATTACCAAATCATCAGTTGATATCAGAACTTACCTAATGAAAATAAGTTTCAAGGAAAACTTTTTAAATTCACAGCAACATTAGTTCATTTCAAAAGCAATCATGCACTGTACACAGTAAAGGGGAAATTACTAGAGTAGACAGAAGCTAAAAATGCCACCAACCATTTTAAGACATGCTTTGTTGTGTTTTTTTTGTTCTCTTACTAAACATTCAGCTCAGCTCGAATGGAATAAGAAAGTTATCAATCGGCTATTTTTAGTATCATTTAGAATTTTCCCTATAAGAGGTCAAAGGGTACCAAAATTACCTGAGGCACCCGTGTAGATGATACAAAACTGGTAGCTTCAACAACAGGCAATCCTGAAGATACTAGTCTATGAATCAATTCGACCTTTACGGATGTTGGTACCATATACTTTTCATTTTGAAGCCCATCCCTTGGACCAACTTCAACTATCTTCACAAAATTTGGCATGCCATTCAAAACCTGCAGGCCCACACCCAAAATAAGATCAGAAAATTCCACATTATAACAGAGATATTCCTAAGACCACCAAATCATCTGATGAAAGTTCGCAAAGTGTCTATACTATAATAGGTACTTGGTAGAGCAAGAAAAATAATTAAAAGGAGATAAGTGTATGGATGCAGGCAGGTAAAACAAATGAAATTTGAAGGAAACGCCTACATAAGCTGTAGAATATTTCAAGATCCTCAAAGAGAGTGATTACATAAGCACTGGTCCAATGGTTATTTAATCACCTTATTCGACATATGCTGTATCCTGCCACTACTACTCTTATTCTGGTATTCATGACCTGGAGAACAATGAGAATCACAAAAATCTCCAGAAACAAATTTTTTCGAGCCTATGCTCACTGTCCTCCTATTGACAGAGGTCTTTTGGGATGTGTCCTTATTATGTCTTCTCCACGGAAATGTCTCCCTAGGATCTTCATCATATTCCCTGTTGAAGGAAAAAAACACACACAGACAAAACACATAACGACACTGTTAAAATAATGAAGTGTATGTCTATTCATGTCAAATTGGGAAAATTGGGAAAATGTGTGCCAGAGTGATTACAAAAATGACAATCTTAGTCAGAAATAACTACTAAAGATCAATATGTCTAGATAGTTTGCATGGTCTTCTATCATAAACCAGCCCATACCAACAAGAATTGCTCAAGCAAAAAGGAAAAAGCAAACTGAAAAATAAGACAAAGTGAAGGAATATCAATATTCTGGTTACTTGCAAATGTTGGATGAGTTACTTCTCCCCCCTTGAATCCAGCAAATCCCCATTCCCATGTCTTCTCCTATAGGTCGACACGCACCAGAAGAAAATCTCTGTATCCGATCAATCGTACTCATGCTTGGCAATTTGTCAAGACCAAGTGGCTCCTCCAAACTCGACATTGTGGAGGCAGAAGCAAAAACCACAACTGAGATTGAGAAGCAAACCAAATAAGATTCCTACCATGTGTAGTGTGGTATAGCTATCTCACTTGCAGAATATCAATAACAGATGAAACCTTAATAATAAACTGGTCAAATCTAGTTTTTTAATTGATTCAATCAAATGGTGTGAAATTTTTTAATTGAAGAAGCAAGCAATAATTAAATTTATTCTTTTATTTCTCATATCTTAGAAAAGTGACATTACACAGTAATCAAATATCATACAATGGAATGGATGACCTATACATGCATCAAAACGCCAATTAGAAAAGAAAGTCTCAAGTTCCAATTGATAAATCTATTAGAAAAATCTAAATATAGTAGTATTAGTTCTTTTCATTAGGAAAAAGAGACCAGGCACTGCAAGGATAGAAGAATATTGTCATTTCATGGCTTCAGTTAAACTGATGAGATACATATAACAAAAGATATCAGGCAAAGAAAGGCAATAGATTTAGATACAAATATTTCTCCTAGGAGCAACATGGTAAGGACTCCAACAAAACATAAAATGCAGATAAATACTAAATCGTCTGTAAATTGTAGGTGTGCAATATTGAAATATCTGATGATCTTACCGTTCATAGTTAGAGCAATGTCTAGTAATTTTGTATCCCATCTAAGTACTTCTCCATCTCATTGAATAGTATAGATGATGTAAAGCAACAAATTATAAAATAAGCTTTATTTTTTTAACTTAAGTCCATAAATTCCTCTTTAATAATTTCTCCATTGCAAACCAATCTTAGATACTTAAAAGCCACATTCCTCTCAATACTCAGTCTTGTACTTGGCCTATCAGCAAGATATGTCAAGGTAAAACAGGCATCTTTCATTCACAGAAGTATCAATCAACTCTAGCAACTATTCCCAAGGTATTTCAACACTGAACTCACTCAAGAATGGCACAACGTACTGCCAGCATGATTGTTTTGATCTTGGACACCATTGACGAAGAACTATTCTTCTTGCCATAAAACAAAAAATCAAAACCCCAATTTCATTAAATTATATGCTTCTTGAATTACACCATTACAAGGACATCTCACGATTTCCCCATATAATGAGTTTCCATTGATTACCGATCCAATAAATAGACTGCAAATCAAACTCTCCATCATATACGACCACTGTTCCATAATCTAATTGTCAAGAATAAAGGGGCGGACTCGACGATCCATGTATAAGTTCAAACACGGAGTAAAATTGAACGAATCAAACCCCAGAAACAAGGGCTCTGAGAAAGTAATTCGAAGTTAAAATTCAGAATAATAACCAAAACTCATCAAACTTCCATCAACAAGTATAGAATAAAACAGCCCAGAAGTAGAGCGCAACCAACAACTCCGAAACAAGCGCGTAAGAAAAAACTAACAGAATTGATCGAAATTCTCGGTTAGATAACACTCGTGGGCGGCAATCATATTCATAACCCAATTAAAAAAAAAACATATATGAACCAGGAAATTCAGCCAAACCCCTTCACACAAATCCAATAGCGTACAGATTACAATTAATGAACAGTATAGAAAAACTAAAAACGGATTCTAAAACATGTGGTTTCCATTTACCTACACTTTCTGGACAGCCAAAGGAAAGCAAGAGAAATCCCAGAAGGAAAAAGAGTACAGAAACAAAGGTGAAAAAGAAAAAGAAGAAAGAATCAAACCTGGAGTGAAAAGTGAGGAATGAACAGTTTGGTGCGGTGAGAGAGGGAAATTGTAACCGATGAGAATAAATAGTATACAAAAATTGAGCTTCAAATTAAATTCGCATGAAACAAGCAAAACAAATAAAATTAAATTTCCCCCGGTGTTGTTGGGTTGGTGGACGTCGTTAATGCCTAAGTTTTATTTTATTTTATTTTATTTTTATTTTCCATAAGAATTAAAGTCAAAATCAATAAATAGGGTTTTCTTTTTTTCCGGAGAGGAGGAAGTGGTAGGTAGTTGTCAGTTAGATGTTGGTGATATCTTCATTTCCTTCTCTCTTCCTAACGTATCCTCACTTTGTATGAATAACATGAATACTGAGGACACCCCTACCATTTTCTATAGGACAGCCCTACCATTTTGTATATGTGGCACAAAATGAGGGCAACCCTACAATTTTGTACATGTGGCACAATTTTTTTTTTAATATTATTTTGTTTAAAGAAAAATGTTTGTCTGAACCAATAATGTCACCTCGAAAAAAATGTAAAAGCTACCTACACGTAAAGTGTTGAAAATTGTAGGATACGAGCATGCAATGAATGCAGCGGAACACATAGATAATTACAAAAAAATTATTTAATAATTAATCTAGTTAATTATTAATCTACCTCCAACCATCTGATCAATGGTCTTTATGTAATATTTTCAGCTATGTTTATGATAAGCATGAAGACATTAAAGGTCTCATGTTTATATAAAAGGAATTAGGAAAATATAATATGTATCTATATTGAAAGATATTGGAAAAATCAAAAAAATTCTTTCCAATTTAGAATGTGAAATTCGAATTTCACCCCTCCTTACTAGATAGACTTTTTCTTCCTCAATTTATGGGAAGAGAACTTTTAATTTTGTCTGTTTATTTATTTTTAATTAATATTTATCCAATACATGTCAATTATATAAAATATCCAAAATATTATTAAATAAATAATTAATACATTCAATATATTAATGGGAATTTAACATCGATATTCAAGTAGGAAATAATTATTACATTTTCATCCCAATTTGATTTTAATTGCAAAGACTTTCAAATGGATTTTTATACATAAATGATTTTAATTCAAATCACTATTTTGCTCTTGATGACTTTATATGGTAATTTTTCATTTTGTAATTTTCGAATTTATAATATAATTTAACTATATTATTACATTGAATGTTGTTTTTATTACATTTATTTTTTCCTTATATATGTTATAATTTTTTCTTTTCAAATCTCTAATTTCCTTTTAATTTGATTTTAACCAAAACCAACATCTTCTTTCTTCTTTCTTCTTTTTTTTGTTTAGTTCATCTAAAATACAATAATCATTAAATCAATTAATATGTCCAACATATTACTTTATAATTCTCAAACTTAATATTAATTATCCAATAATTATTAAGATAATATTAATC
>JBBMEG010000020.1:1608147-1619583 GCA_037832605.1 Cyclanthera cordifolia | reverse complement strand
CCGGGAATTGAAGGGCTTGATTTGAGGACAAATCCTTTTAAAGAAAGGGGGGATGATACGAATCCAACAAGCACCTTTTGTATTCTCATGAAGGAGCAAGTACAAGAAGCAAGAACAAGAAAATCTAGATATTTTTAATTACATTGCAGAATTTTTATGAAGGAATTTTCCATATTTCAAATTTTGGGACTTTTTAAAATTCAAACATTTTCAAACAAGCTCATAATTACTTAAGACTTTTAGATGAGTTTGTTAGGTGTATTTAAATGCATATCTACCTCCAAGTCCAGAATCAAGACCGTTACACCTCCAAAAGGTAACACCCAGGAGTTATGCCAATATTCATACCCGGCTTAATGACGGATGTTTCTAACGGCCGGCCATTATATCGCCATAAGTGAGCTGCAGCGGTTACGAGACCAGCTGCTATAAAAGTCAAGTCATTTCTCCCTTTCAAGGGACAGATCCTAAGCTAAGTACCCTTAAGCCATTCTTAGTATTCTAAATTACTCTCCCTAATTCCGTTTCTGACTTAGGCATCGGAGGCCATGTGGCTCACACCACACCGGTGTGTTCTAATTTTGCTTTTTTGCAGGCCCTTTCGTCCTTAGTTTAAACAAATTCACTGTGGATATCCGTTGACCATTTTTCGGCATCAACACTAAGTCAAGCAATTAATCACTTTAAAGAAGAAGTCAAGCAATTAATAATATAAACACCTAGGGGTGTTTGGTTGAATAATTTTGGAGGAATTATTTTGAGTAATAAAAAATAAGGAGTTTTTTTAGTGATTTTAAAGAAGGAAATGTAATAATAAGTCGTTTATATGAGATGTTTAACGAGTGGTTATAAAAGTTCATTTTTAATAGCTCTATGAAAGAGCTAAACAAACTACCCCGGTAATATTTGTTCATGTAGAAGATGTTTGGATGTAGATTTCAAAAGTATTTAGAATGAGAATTTAATTTGAGTACATAAAATCAATGATTACAGTAAATAACTTGCTTGGATGTAGTTTTTAAGAGTATTTAGAATTAATATTTAAAATGAAGATTTATTTTTAGTATTTAGAAGTAATGATTGCAATCAAAAGTTTGTTTGGATATAGTTTTTAAGAGTATTTAGAATTGATATTTAGAATGAAGATTTATTTTGAGTATTTAGAAATAATGATTATAATGATTGTAGTCCAAAGTTTGTTTTGCTATAGTTTGTAAGAGTATTTGGAATGATGATTTGTCTTGAATATTTAAAAATAATAATTGCAATTAAATGCTCGTTTGGATGTAGCTTTTTTAAGTATATTTAATAAATATTGGTTGGGAAATCTACACCCAGGGGTGATTTGATTTTGGGATTCATAAGAAGAGAGGAGGGGAGAGGAGAGAAAATGAAGAAAGAAGAAAAAATTGAGTAATTTGGAGATATGAAGTACTTGTTTGAGAATTTATGTATTTGAGAGGAGAGGTGGCAAATTTTTTTTTATTAGGATTTGTGTTTTAGAAGAGAAGATATTTATTTTAGATTAAATTTAATATAAAGTTTAATTGAGATTTGTGTTTTAGGAAAAATATGTTTATTTTAGAACAAATTTAATATAAAAATTGATTTGAGTTTTGATGTGATATTTGAGAAGTTGAAGAGAGACTGAGAAGGAGTTGGAGAGAAGCTGTGATATATTAAAAACAAAAATTGGGTAAATTATACGTTTAGTTTATGGTTTCATGAAAGTCAGAGTTTAGTCCCCATGGTTTGAAAATATAGATTTAGTTCATATGGGTTGAAAAAATATAGAATTAGTTTCTATGATTTAGAGAAATAAAACTTAGTCCCCTTATGGTTTGATAAAACTAAAAAAATAGTCCATGTTATTCGTAAATCGTAGGCAAATTAAGTAGGTAAATGTGATGTATGAATTATGTTTTTTTCCCATTAATTACTTATCTCATATTCTTATCATTAAATACAAAAATAATTAACTTCTACATATTTTATTTACTAACAATTACGAACGATAGACTATTTTTTAAATTTTATCAAATTTTAGGGACTAAATTTTAAATTTTCAAACCATAAAAACTAAATTATAGAATTTTTCAAATCATAGAGACTAAAGTCTAAATTTTTAAATTATAGATACTAAATTCTAGCTTTTATGAAATGACTAAATTTATAATTTACTCCACAAATAAAAAATTGTTTACTCATATTCTTCTCTTTTCTTCCCCCTGAATCCAATCTCTCCCCTAGTGGTTAAACCTAATTTCAAATTAGAATTGCTTTCTCTCATCGAGGCACTAAACAGGAGACACTTTTGTGCTGGAACTCAATCTCACTCAAAAACTGCATTGTGGAATCGTAAACCTTCAGAGCGTATCAGCGATAGCCAATGGAAAGAGAAAAGGAAGAAGAAAACATAGTTTGTCTAGATGCTTCATTCTTTATGAATAACGAGTAATTCTCTCTGTCACTACATTTTCCTTTTGTTTCTTTCATCGTGAATCTTATGGTATTCGAACTTGCAGCTATCAGCTCACTTCGTTTACATTCGGGTCCCATGTGGTTGAGCTCCTCTGCCTTCAGTCAGCTTCCAGTGAGTTTTATCTTCCATTTCTGCGTTTTGCGGAATTCGCTTCAAATTACGTGATTGTATGGTTAAATTTCTGTTACTTACTTTGTCTCCGATTACTTGAGGATTTTAGAAACGTCTTGATTTTGGATTCACGTTCCTGTATATTTTCCTTACCCTGTAATTTCAATAAGGAAATGAATGATATGCATAATTTATTTTATGCTAATCTGAAAGTGTATGGACGTTGTTACTCGTTTATGAATCCTGATGATATTAAGAACTTTAGTTGATGGAAACTTAGTTAGTAATTGTTGACATCGAGATGGATGCTGTTACTCGTTTCTTCTGCTCGCAAATGCTGAAGCTGATACAATCATTTTCTAAGAGTGATCAATTTATTGTCTCATGTATTTTTTTTTTTGAAATGTTAGGGTTCAAACTTATTCAATTGATGACATTAATAGATAATCCAATACAAAATTCAAAACTGTGAAAATCAATATTAGATTTTTGAAATGTCTGGTAAGGAAGGATAGACTTTATATGGAATTTCTGGGCAAGTATTAGAGGTTTGATAGACCCTTTTGTGGGGTTTCAGGGACTTGACTTCATTCATAGTTTCTTGTGGAAATGTCCTTGCTAAGGCTTTCTATAACCACATCATCTTTTGTTAATGCTAATCATAAGCTGCTAGAAAGTCGATGAAAGCGAGCACACCTCTTGGTTACCATGCGTACATCATACCAAATGAGCTATGCTCTTGTTGGCTGTTATATTTTTTCATTTAAATATTCTTATCCCACCATTATGAACGCGAGTTATAATACTCCGTAAATGTTGCTGAACTAACAATTCTTGAAACAGCTGATTTTGATTTAACGGGGCAATTAGTGTGGCCTGGTGCCTTGCTGATGAACAATTATCTTTCCGAACATGCTCACGTGCTTCAAGGATGTTCTATCATTGAATTAGGATCTGGGGTCGGTATGTACTCTGACTGAATTTGATGTCTTATTCTTGTGTCTTGTATAGCAAATATAATTTGTGTAGTCTGCTGGTGTAGTATGGTAGTGGAAGACAGAAACATATAGAAATGAAAGATCTTGCTTTTGGCCGCATGTGGTTACACACATAAATTTTATGTTTAGGCAAAGATTATTTTTTTTTGAAATGGAAACAATTTCGTTGATTTTATGAAATGTCAGAAAGAAATCCCTTAGAAAGAAAGGATATTTCTATTTTGACAAAGTATCTGTGTCGGACACGTGTCGGACACCGATATTTTGGGACACTCTTCGGACATGTGTCTGACACTCAAAATTTCATGTCCTCTTTTATTATTATTACTTTTAATTTCAGACACTTCACGGGCATTCCATAGACACTTTCATGGCCACCCCATTTAAGACTTATTTATTTCAAGTTGGTGTAGGCCGTTGACGACAACATCCACCGAAGATAGATGGACTGAAATGAAAAAAATGAAAGAGAAAAAATAAAATGATGAAAAAGATGAAGTAAAAACTAAAATATTTTGAGATTATTAAGGTAGGCTTATAAATTTTGATTTGTGTGCTTTTAGTAGGCATTAAAAGAATGATAAGATTTTGTTATTAATTGGATTTAAATGGATTCATATAACTAACTGTGTGGGTTAACTCCATATTCATCCTTGAAATATTTTTCATAGTTAGTAATTTTTTTTGAATATTTTGGATTTGATCTTTTAATAGTATATCATAAATATTTATAATAAATAATTAGTAAATTTTTTTTTTGAATATTTTGGATTTGATCTTTTAATAGTATATCATAAATATTTAAAGTAAATAACGTGTCCTCGACGTATTTGTGTCCTACATTTTAAAATAATAGCGTGTCTACATGTCCGTATCATGTCATGTCCATATCTCATGTCCATGTTCGTGCTTCTTAGGACTCCCTAGGCTCAAGGGCTTATAAAAATCAGTGTTTCAAAGCGCAAGGCGCAACACAAGGCGACGTTGTCCTTGATCGCCTTAAGGCGAGAGGCGATAGAAAGGCGAGGCCTGAGTGAAGCAATGCGTAACGAATAAAAGCATTATTAAATATTTATAAATAGAATATAAAAATATTCTTATTCTCATAAGAATTGAAATTCTTGTAAAATATTACTAAATGGCAAAAAAATACAAAAGAAGATGCGTCAAGGATCAACAAAAATAAACATTTGTTTCATGTATATTAATCATCCTCCTCGTCATCTAAATCTAAGGTATCATCCAGTGCTTCACTTTGAACATTTTCCTCTTCAATACCCAACTCTACTTCATCTTCATCATCATCATCACTAACCACTTGAAGTACATTGCTTCGATGTCTTGAAGTTGTGGCACTGATAGTTCCAGGTGACTTTCCTTTTGATCTAGTGTATATTATGGGTTTATTAACCCCACTAGCACGAGCTACACTTCCCCATGTCAAGTCATCGTCATAAAAACAAGCTCATCATCAACTGTTGCTTTTACATTTTCTTCTTCAAGAGTTCCAACCAACCATTCATTACTATCATCAATATAATCCAAAGTAATTGGATCAAGTTGGTCCTTTAGATCAAAACGCTCTTTAAGCGATTGATTGTATTTTACAAAAGCCAAATCATTTAAACGCTTTTGATCTAGTCTATTCCTTTTCTTCGAATGAATCTACAAAATAAAAAACAATATATAGTTTTATTTAAAAAGAAAACTTTGAAATCTTAAATTAATAATTAAAAAATATTTGAACAAACTGCTTACGTGTTCAAAAACACTCCAATTTCGTTCACATCCCGAAGCGCTGCAAGCTAGACTAAGCACTCTCGTGGCCAACTTTTGTAAAATTGGAGTACCGCCGTAAAGAGCCCACCATGATGCTATTCACATAATACCAATCTACGAAGTTAAAATTTAAGATTTTGGAAATTCAAAGTAAAAAGAGACTGAATAATGAAGTTACCTGGTTCTTTACTTTCCTTGTATTGATTGCTAAATCAATACCGAACATGTCTCTAGTTTCAGAATACAACTCCAATTCAACCGTGCATCGATTTTGATCACTAGTTGATTTTTTAAACGCTGCACAACTTTAAGCAATCCACTCATAATTTCCACATCTTGAAGAATAGCATCTTTATGGTCATAGAAGAAAGCTGGATTTAAGTAATATCCCGCAGCATGTAAGGGTCGATGAAGTTGACAATCCCATCTTCTATAGATAATATCCCAAATTGGCTTATATTTCACTTCATTATCATTGAACCCGTTTTTAATAGCCCCTTTTGCTTATTCCATTGCTTCATAAATATATCCCATTGCAAGTTTATCACCATCTACAGGTCTCAACACACAGACTAAGGGTCCTGATGCCTTTAAAGTAAAAACTACAGAGTTCCAAGATGAAGACATTCAAATGGTGTCAGCTGCTCATTTACCTTTGGGATCTTTTGCCCATTTACTAGTTGTCCATTTCGCAGAAATAAACATTTTCCTCAAATTGGCTTTATTCTTATGAATGCTTGATAACCTCAAATATGAGGTTGCAAAACGAGTGACAGTCGGTCTAACTAGCTCATGTTGATTATTGAATTCCCTGATCATATTCAATACGTACAAGTGATTATATATAAATCCATTCAATATGTACAAGTGATTATATATAAATCCACTGAGTGCTGCCTTTTTAAGACAATTCTTAATTTGTCCAATTTTCCCAATGTCTTCTAAGATCAAATCTAGACAATGACCAGCACACGGTGTCCAATATAGATAAGGCCGTTTAGCTACTAATAACTTACCAGCAAGGAAATATTTTGAAGCATTATCAGTAACCACTTGGATTACATTTTCCTTGCCAATTTTCTCGACCTTTATCCAAGAGTTCAAATAACTTTTGTCCAGTTTTGATGCACGACGATGTATCAATAGATTCCAAAAGCATTGTTTTTGCATTACATTGCCTAAGTCAAACCCCATAACTGTTGATGCCTAAATCTAGTGTCTGGATCAACTCGTGAATTTGTATCAGGAATAAGCACTTGCAAAACAGAGAATGCTAGACACCGGTGTGGTGTGAGCCACGTGGCCTCCGATACCTAAGTTATATGAAAATTAGGGGTTTGTGAAGGGTTTTGGAGTCACTTAGAGCTTACCTTAATTAGGATCTCTTCTACATCTCATAGGAGAATCATGCTCACCTCTTTTCCCCTCTTGTCTGGATTTTCTCCCTTGTAGTAGAGCCTCTCAAGATCTTTTGAGGAGGTCTTAGGCTTATAGGGTCTGGCTACGCTACGCATAAATCTGGCAACCACCTCGGTAGGTGCCCACACCGGTCAAAACAGATGGCATCTTGGTGGGACTGAAGCTAAACGGGGCCTTCCTAGGCTCAAACAAGACGATAAACAAAGGGAACAAGCCTCGGGGGGACTAGGATCGCCTCTAAGAGCTACCACAAGATGCCCTGGGACTCGGGCGGTGGGTGCCCGACCCATGAGAACCCGGGTTAAGACCCACTCGACCCACTTGGGCCCAGGTAAAAAATTGCCCATCCCTTCGGCCTTGAATCGGGCTTTTTCCAAATCATTGCAGGTTTTGGGTTGTGCACATCCCAGAGCCTTTCTAAGGCCCATTCAGGTATTTTGAGTCGAGTTAGGGTCTCCAGGGGCTCACCTAACTTACCGAGCCTTTCAAAAATTCTCCTCAACAATTGCTCGTCTCTGGGACTTTGTAGAGTTTGTAGACCAACAATCTTGGGGACAATGAACGTTAATCCAGGTGTAATTCAAGGAAGTACTGCTGTCCGCGTAAAGCGCCAACCACGAAATGTTCCCGGGTACCCACTTTTGGTGCCCTAGAGGACAGATGCGTCGCCTAAGAGCCTTCCTTGTGTCGGATTTTGGGGTGCCACCAGGGGTGTCCTTATTCAGGGTATCCACTTTTTGTGGTGCTCTCGTGTTGAATTCTAGAGACACCTCTTAAAGTTCCTCTCATTTGGGGTACCCTCTTTAGCGGTAGTGGTATGTCAGATCTAAAGGAAGTTCCCAACTTTTCCTTCACCTTAAAACCTATAAATAGGCTTCAACAGATTAAATTTCTCAACAATCCAATTCAAAGGTAATTTCATTCTCCCTTCATATTTCTCATTTCCAACATCCAAATTTTCTCTTTTATATGATAAGCAACTTAGGATTAGATTTACGAGGATGAAATGCATGCCGAGTTGGGTCCAAGTTTTATTGAGGAATTCCATTTAAGAAGAAGCAAACCATTGGCAAGTGGAACTCCTTCTACGGTTGATGTGAGATCCACGATGAGCGACAATGACATAGCCGCAGTCTGGTCGAAATATTACATCCCCTCTTGCATTCTCACTCGTCTTCCCAAAAGAAAAGAGAGCTTTAGCCAGCCACCCTAAGGTTGAGTGATTGTCTATGTCGAAATGTTTTAGAAAGGATTAGGTATCCCTATAATACCGGCCCTACAAGAACTCCTGAGCACTTTAAATCTGGTCCCTTCCCAATTGTCTCCCAACACTTGGAATACATCCCTTGGGTGTCATATTCTATGGCGTACCTTTGGAAAGGAGGGGCCATTCACGTCGGGGAGTATATTACCCCCCGCTGCTGGGTATACTCCCTCTTGTTTGCCCCGAACAGCAAGGAGTGGCGGTCGAGATGGTTGTATGTCGGGGAATGTGGCGGGAGCCACACCCTAATTCAGAGTTAGAGGTCCCAAGCTGGTACACCGAGGAAGGTAATCCTTCTCGCCTAGGTCGGGAGTACCTCAGTTGTTCGAGTATGTTACATTTTCTGGTTGTTTTGCAGCGAGACGGTTGAAGTTGTTGAGTTTTGACGACGAGTTTGAGAGCTCCCACCCTCAGTTAGAAAGAGTTTAGAGCTTGTAACCCCACTCAATCTCTATCTTACCAACCTTCTTCCTAGTAAGTGTATATTTTTAGCTCCACATCCAACTAGAGGACCCCTTAATGAGGGTGCTAACTACTTTCCTCCTTTTGACTCAATGGCTATCATGGATCCAACGACAACTCAAGGTGCTGGAGAGGTTGAAGATTTTGACCTGCTGGTGCACTCTGACTATAACTCGACTAACTATGTGGACGCCATCCTCGTCAAAGAAGAGTACATGTCTACCCTCCTTTCGCCTACACATGGGGTTGGCGAGGTGAGCTATCATGACCGGAGTGAGCTCGTTGTGACCGTCCTAACTAGGATCCCCACCGGGAATCTCTTCCTGCAGCTTTTGCGCCTCTATCTAAGGCTTGACTGGTGTTAACTTCGGGACTCTAACCGGGCTCTGTCCTAGATGTTGCCACATTTCTCACCCAAGCCTTCCAAAGCTGGGAAGGTATAAATGGCTCAAGCTCAGAGCTTGCCTCCGACCATGCCACCCAATTAGCTGCATATGGGTTGAGGATGCTAAGATCAATTTGTTTCTTACTCATTTTGAATTTTTTCTTGTAGTTTCGCTTGGCCTATGTGATTTGTGTGGTTGCTGCCGATCTCGCCTACATACGTGCCTCTTGCCAGTCCACCCAGTCTGCCACATAGTTGAGCCAGCAGTTGGAACAAGCTGTGGTCGCCCAAGGGGAGTTTGAGGCAAAGCTGCAGGTTGTCAACATTCTTTTGGGCGAGATGACTCAACGGCTAGCCATCGAATAAGCCGCCTATGTGAACTGGACCGAGGACTGGCAGAATCAACGACAGCTTGTGAGAGACTTCGTCTTGAGCTAGACGTGATGAACTGCCGGTGGATGGATACTCTCACTTTGGTCCACACGCTCAAAGGGTCTTCTGCATGGCACGTCGTGGAGCGAGATTCGGTTGCAAGGGCATCAGGTGACTTATGAAGCAGGTAAAGGACTCCTATCTTAATTTGGGGGTGGATCATTTCTGCCCAAATTTGACACCGTGTGCGAATAGATGTATCCTACGCTGCATGCTCATGTTTGCACCATTTCTTCATGCTCTACCGTCCCTCAACCATCTTCACGTAGCGATTACGTTATTGTTGATGTTCTATTCTTTCATCTTCAATTTTTTTAGGGCATTATGGTGTGTGATGATGCTGTAGCAGCATCCGAGCCCTCTTGGTGGGGAAGTCGATTCGACTCCAATTGTGGGACCTCAAGCCGGCCGGGATCCAGCCAGCTCGGCTTAAGTGGGCGTGGATCGCATGTGGGGTAGAGTGATGGCAGCGTGGTCTGTGGATGCTATTTGCATTGTATTGCTATGTGTTTTCCTCTTCAATTTTGTAGTGCATCTTTGTGTTGCCTTGTAATGTACCTCTGCAGTACCTTTGTAACTCGTATCTTTTATGAATGACTATGTTTTTTCCTTTGTCCTTAGTTACTTGTTTTATGATGCTTTTCAATCTTGAACACCCTTTCTGCTTTAAATGTCTCTAACAAGATTGGTGGTTCGACTTTCTTCCGTGGAGACTGTCAGGCTCCTAAGGAGGGCAATATGGGGAATATTAGTATAATATGTATAAAGGTAAGGTAGTAATTTAGCCATTAGTGTTGGTGCTTAAATAGAGAAGTAGGAGTCTTAGAAGGGTATGAAAATATATGTTTTGAGGTTAGTCTTGGAAAAGACTTTGGGAGAGTCCTAGCCCTCTTTAACGGCTACGGGGTTGTAACGTCCCTTATAATCTTAATATATCGTTCTTGTTTGTTATCATTCTCGGTGTTCTTTGTCCCGTGTTAATTAAGGCAATCAGTGTCTTAACAAATTGGTATCAGAGCACGTTCTTCCTGGAGAATCGATTCATACCATGGGTTACGATGAAGGCTTGTTAGAGCTACAAGCAACAACAACAAAACAACGACAAAACTGGGAAGAAATGAATCAAATCTTAAAGGCCTTACAAGAAAGTTTCAGGAGCTTGCAAAGCCAATGGGCAGAGTGTAAGCAGCAAAAGGAGAAGTTGGAGCTCAACACCAAAACAAATGGAATGAGGGAGCACATCAGTCCTAAAACCAACAATCACACAGTCAAAAGGGTGGGAAAGCAAAGCCAAAAATGAAGATACTGTGCCCTTGAGGTGAGTTCAGAAACAAGAAAGAAAATGATCTCTAATATTGCAAAAATAATTGTATGCAGGGAACCCTCGAAAACCTATAAGTTTCATAAGAAAAAGCAAGACATCAAGAGGGGAAAAGGTTCGTGGGTTGAAAAGTACATAACTCACAACTCAGACAATGGAAAATTCATGAAGACAAGAAAGAAAAGTCAAGAAGAGAGAGAGCAAAGAGCACACAACGACGATCTCATGCTCGAAAAGCGAGAGTCAGTATCAGAGCAAAACTTTGGAACTTAAATCTTCAAACAGAAGAAAGAAATAATGGAAGAAGATTCATATTGGTGAAAGAGGAGAAAATCTTGAGAAGAAAGAAGAAGAAAAAAGAAAAAAGAAAAAAGAAAAAAGAAAAAAGAAAAAAGAAAAAAGAAAAAAGAGAGGTTGCTGAGTTTGGCAGGGAAGAAGAAGAAAAAAAATAAAAAAAAAGAAAAAAGAAAAAAATGGGGTTTACTTAAAAGAGGAGTAAAAAGAAGAGAAAAGAAAACTTTTACAAAGAGGAGAAAGGAGACTTTGATTGAAGATTTGACATTTTGGGGATGATGATTTGGGATGAGACAAGACATTTATCATTTTGAAAGAATAGGTAGGATTTTGAGGGTTTTGAATGATTTGAAAAAAAAGGGTGTTGTTATTATTATTATTTTGTAAAAAAAAAAAGAAAAAAGAAAAAAAAGGGAAAGTTTCATTCATTAGATTGTGAGGAAATGGTATGTATTGTAGAACCCACACCTTGAGGACAAGGTGTGTTTT